>VDFB02193867.1:398128139-398160749 GCA_007258455.2 Sequoia sempervirens
TCTCTCGCTCCCTATCTCCCACTCTGCCACACTCTCTCCCATTCTCTTCCTCCCTCTCTCTCCCACTCTCTCCCATGCCCTCACACCCTAAACCCTCTCCCACACTCTCCAACTCTCTCCCACTCCCACCCTCTCTCACCCTCTCTCCCATAAGCATAAATACATACATATAGGCATACATACATACATACATGACACACCAGTGTACATATACATATAAACATATGAACAAACATTCAAAAAGTTGGCATTTAACTAAAGGAATAAATAACATGAGCGTGCTATTTGTTCCTAGAAATGTTCCACAAAGAAGAAAAAGTGAAAACTAGTAAATAACACGAGCGCATTTTATTTTTCTTTGGGAATCCCCAAGCCTTAGCTTTGGTATTTGCCTTGGAATACCAACCCAAAGGCTTAGAGGGCATTCCCAACCACCAGAGATGTTTTTTGCAAATTTTACAATTTTTCACATAATCGGGTTCGTGCTCACCATCAAGATTGCATTTGGTTCAATATCGACAAAATCGAACACATGGGTAATGTTAATTTTTATCTTAGCTTTCCAACGATATAATTTTTCACTTTCTGACAATGTTAGGCCTTCATCCATAATTTATTTTGTTTGTATGTTTTTTTTTCATCAAAAAATAGTGTTTAGTTTTTTTTTCGTTATAAATTAACCATTCATCAAAATTTCAAATAAATTACATTTTTAGAAACTAGACTCCATTCTACAAATTTAAAAAAATAAAAAATTTAAAAAAATCTATTACTTTCAAAAATTTGTAGGGGGAGCATGGCCAAAATTCTTCTTTTTATGAATTGCCCACTTAGAAAATTAGTAAAAAATAAAATATTCATTAAAAAATTATCAAAAAAATTGTGCATCAACTAGATGTTATTAGCTAACTTATGACCGTAGCGATTTCAAAAATACTAAAACAAATTTCACCATGCTTAGGTCATACAAGAGTTGCTATGTTATATTTTTTTGACAAAAACAACACCAATTTGTGTACATCCCTCTGTTGAACCCCTTAATCTCAACCATTTTGAAAATAAATTAGTAGTTTGGAAAGTAGAATCAGAGAACTTCAATCCTTGTTTTTGTTCCATCTCAAAATTTTGAGTGTAACTATCCTCAATTTCACGTCCAAGGTCAACATTTCTTAATTTCAGAAAAAAAGTGGCCACTTAAGCCCCCTTTTTGGGAACCATCTTGGTGCACTTACCCAACATATTGATGCAATCGTATTGTCCACCAAAATGACCTACATTTGTCAAGAATTGTTAAGAAACATAAACTTGAGTCTACTATTGACTCAACAATGGTTAAAATTATACATGAATATTGGAAAATGTAAAAATTATACGATTTTTAGTAATTTTGATAAAGGAGAAATGTAGACATGTCAATGTATGCAGGTAAATACTAGGGAAGGTCTCTTTTTATTGCCCAAGTTACTTGATTATTTTAGGGTTTTCTTTCTAGGGTAGTCTCTTAAGAGCCCTAAAAGTAAAAAATTGTCAAACTTTGACAAAGTCATTTTGAGAGCTCATGGCACATATAAATGATTTTTATGAACCTATAGGTGGATGTCAAATCCCTTCAAATGAACCTCTCTCGGTTTGGGTTAACTCAACACCATTTTTTTTTTAAGTTTCAAATGAATTCTTGCAAAAAATGTTAGTGGAAAGTAGTTCAAAAAGTGAAATGAAGCATTTTTTTGTCTTGCACATGTGCAGTTTTTGCACACACGCCCCGCTGAAAGCAAGGACCCTCTTTCACTTTGGTTTTTGGTGTCTTGGCCCTTTGATTTTGAGGATTTATCTTGCTTTTGCATGTGCTTAAATGTTTATTTTGCTTACCTTAGTGATTCCCCTAAGTTATTCATTGAAAATCTTAAGTTTTGGGCAAAGTTTGGGTTTTCACCTAAGTCCGAGATTTTCCACCCTAGCCAGATTTTCCTGGATCCTGCTCAAAATCTGACTAAACACTATGGTTCAAGAATGTTTGGTCTTCACAGAATTCCGTGTGGGCTGGATTTTTTTGAATTTCATCCTATCGCCGGGTTCCCAGATTTTTTTCCAACCTGTCTTGTCGGCAGCATTAATGTCATTTATACTATTTGTAAGGGATGCATTTAACTGATCTTTGAGGTCTTTTGTGCCATTATGCTTTTTTTTTTGTGATCAAGTGAGATGAGGACTGCATTCTTGGAATATTGGATTTGATTTGGAGCGTTGAATTTGTGAATTGTGGGTTTTGGCGGTGATTTCTTGTGCGGTATTGTTGTTGATCTTTGCGGAGCACCATTAGACTCAAGTTTGTTGTTTTTGGGATTGATTTTGTTTCATCATGGTACTTATATGATTACCCTACTTTTGATTGATGAATTTTAGCATTGCTTTGGCATTTTTGGTTTGCTTGTGGTTTAAATTTCTGCATGATTTGAGCATTTGCGTGGCTAGGGTTACATGATACGGTTTGATTCTTGGTTTTGCAAGAAAGTTTGAGTTCACTCTGTCATTTGCATCATGAAGGAACTTTCTTGTGAGTCATGAGTACCCTTAGTAAGGACCCAGTAGTTGCAATGTTTGAATCTTAAGCCTACTTGTGCGTTAATGGTGGATCTATAGGGTTTGATATCTAGGGCATCACCATTTCACTTTAGTCTAATTTTGAAATTACCTAGGATTCTAAGAAAATCTATAGAAGTTCCATATCAAACTCATCGCCAGCCTAGATTCTTGAAATTTATAATTGATTCATTAATTTGAGCCAAATCATGATTTAGTTCCGATGTTCAAGTTTTTCATCCAGTTCAGGATTTTCTGGCTCTGGCATATTTTCCCGATTGTCCTTGTCTCCTTCGTTTTCTTGAAATCCGTTGTTTTTCGGAGATTCATCTTCTTCACAGATTTCCTTCGGCTCCAGATTTTCCCAAAATTCTATGTTCCCCATTTTTTCCAAAATTTGCAAAATGTCTCTTCCTTCGTGGAAATCCGTCTCATGCGGATTTTCCCAGAATATGGTGGAAAGTGAAAGAATATGAAATAGCATGATGTGTTAATGAATGATGGGGTATTTTATGATTAATTTATGCTATTTTGAGATCTCACATGATGTTTATTGATTGATAATGATCAAACTGAGTTTCTAATATGTGTTTTCATGTTCATTCCACTAGAATCCATTTGGCCCAAAAAAATTTGAAATTCCTCCCTAGCTTGGATTCTGCAGATGGTCCTGAAACCTTAAGTTTGTTATGATAATTTTATTTGAGATTTAATGACACCTTACTTATCTGGGGTTCATTTTAATGATGATTTTGATGGATTAACCTTGGTTTCCTGTGGTTTTTACTATGTTCTCTTTATCAAGTTCAGGCTGAAGCTAGCAAGGTAGTAGCTGGAAAGGCTAAGAGTGACATGGAGGGATCTTTCATGTCTGAATTACAAAGAATTAAGATGGACATCAAGAGAAAAATCTTGGAGAACAAGGTTACCTCTATTTGGTCTGAGGTGAAAGACACGAATGTTGGACTATGGGATTATGAGAAGTTCAAAGACAGAATGGCAGCACAAGATCTTCCTCTGGTGGCCACAAGAATGTTGGAATCAGGATTAGCGCACGTAGCTAGTTTTCCCTCTACAGTGCAGTGTTATGAATTAGTCCTTGAGTGTGCCAGACATTATGATAGTGATACACAAAGAATAATTGGTCCTCAAGGGAGGATTGTGGCAAATCCGAATCCTGTCTCAATAGCTCAGACCTTTGACATGCCTGACAGATCTCATGTGGTGGCGTTCAACATGGAGGCAACTAAAAATTTCTATGAAGAGGAGACTATTAAATCATAGCATCTTATCAATTCCTGGTTAGAAAAGCCCAAGTCTCATTATTCTAAACTGCCTAAACAGCTATTCAGGGCAAAATTCAAGGAGTATTATGATGCCATCACTCTTCTTAGCAGGGTGGTTGGATTAAAAAGTGTAGGTATGTTTGAGAATTGGATGTTTCACGTCATTATAAGGATGGAATAGGAAAAGATTAACTATCATTGGGCAGGTGTCATAAGTAGGGAAATTCATGAGTAATTGTCCAATGTGCTGCAAACCAAGACCTTCACAATGACCTCATACTTAGTCTATACACTTACAAGATTTCATCCCTACAAAGGATTAAGTACCAAGGGCATCTTTGGGAAAGATTTAATTTATGAATTTTATCCACAATTGCACTTGGAAAGCTCGAGCTATAGGAGGGTGAATGATGCATTCACCATGCATATCACCAGATTGCTTCAAGGTGTAAAACATATGAGGATTTCGGATCAAGCTAAGGACCTCATTAAGAAATATGGGGCTTGGTTCATTCAGTTCCCAACCTTCTCATACATCAGGATTAATGGTTGTCAAAGGGCTCCATATCAACTTCCAAGGTATCCTACTGATCATATCCTACTCCTGGAAGTTACCAGACAAATATGTGACTTTGATGCTATTGTTAAAAGAGACAAGCATAAGACTAGTTTTGGTGGGGACTTCCCTTTCAGGATAGGCACTGGAGAGGCATGCCCTTCTATTATTTCTACTCAGGATTCAAAAGAAAAGATGAGTACTCTTGATTTATCTTTCCATTGCAAGAGGTCATGATTTGACATAACGAGTGAAGCACAAAAGAAGGACAGTAGAGAATATAGCCATAAGGTTAATCTAGAAGATTATTGGGCCAACTGTAGTGACAAATATGAGGTCAGAAAGAAGAAGTTTTCTCGACTTCTAGTTGAATCAGTCTGATTATATAATGTAAAGGAAGTTCCTAAACAACTTGATGATGATGGGGACCTGATTCAAGGCCATGCTTATGAGGTAGTGAAGGATATGCCAATTGGTGATGTGGATTAGCTAGAGGAAGAAAAGACACAATTAGGACAGATAATGGATCCAGTCACCAAGTATAACAAGATGTGGCTAAAGAATAAAATATGGGAGTTGGAAAATGAAGGTGTATAGTGCACCTAAGATCTGATGGGATATTTAGACCCTCACTCCACCTCTGAGGAATCAACTAAGCAAGATCCTAAAGGTAAGGGTAAGGTGAGTTCCCCTTTCAAGATCAAGATAAAGGGTGTTCAAGTGGAGGAAGCCTAGGAAACAAAAAAATAGAGAAATCCTATTGCCAAGAAAAGGGGGCATACTTCAAGAACTAAGAAGTCTGGAAAGGGGGAAACTGAAAAGCAGATTCCTAAGGTTGGTGCTCCTATTCCTAAAAGGAGAAGAATCATAAGATTGTCACAAAAGGTAGGTTCTAAGGATGAGGAAGAAGTTGCTCCACCTGTGGTGAATGTAGAAAGTTCAAGAGAAAAGACACAAGTGTATACAAGGAATTCAAGGACTCCTCCTAAGGATAGTGTGCCCAAGGAAGATCCTCCTCCAGTTACTTCTCATGAGGAGTAGCATGATGATGTTCCTTCTTCCCATGAAGCTCAAAACGACCAAGGTGAATCTGAGAAAACTGAGGGTCATCAAGATACAAAGGGGGAAGAATTTCATGAGGGTGAGATTTATAATGCTGAGGCTGAAGTAGAAAAATTGATGCAGTCTCCTCTAGTTGCATATGAAGAGTCACCTGTTAGAACTGAAGGGGTCAAGTCCCCTCATAGAGAGGAAGTATCATAAAAGGTTATGTCACCTGAGCACAAGGAGGAACATGTTGAAGAAAAGGAGAATAAGGCAAATGAGACTCCTGAGAAGCAAGGTTTGAATAAAGAAGTACCTAAAGACTAGCAGGAGGAAGTAAGACAGAGTGAAGTGCAATTGGAGTCCACTATTCCAGAGTGGCTAGATTAAGAAATAAAGAGAAAGAAAGTTGTTGTGTAAGACACCCCACCTAATTGGGATGAGTTGTTGGCTAAGATAGGAAACGATAAAGGAAAGAAAAATTCCAGGGTCATTTCAAAGATCAAAAGAGATGAGGCAAGTAATAGAGTGGTCCACATTGCAACTCCTACTCCAGATAAGAATAGAGATGAGGTTACTGGAAAGGATTACAACCTATAGACTATCAATTTAGGTCCCACTTCCATTGAGCAAGACATTGAAGAATATCAGGGTTCTAGCACAGTCATCTTGGGGAGATTGAGGAAAGAAGTTCAAACTAAACAGGAGCCAAAGAAAGAAAATGAAAAACTCAGGAAATGTTTGAAAAATCTAATGAAACCCTTGCAATCCATTAACCCCTCATCCTCTATTGCAAATCCCTTACCCCAGGAAACTATCACTGAGCTGGAAAATATGAAGGCTTCCACTCTTACTACTAAAAATTGGTTAGAAGGTTGCAATCCAAAGGAAATGATGCTATTAGGGACATTCTCTCAACTGGGAAAGATGCTATGAAGGAAATTGATTGGTTGAAGGAGGTATTAGCTCAAGATAAGGAAGATGTAGATCTCTTGCTATAGAAAACTAAAACCATCATGGAGTATACCAAGGATAAGATTATAAGTGATGGAATTCCCCCTTCCTCCAGAGTTATTGAACCTTGGGAGTGGTTTGAAACTTTGCAAATAAGGCAGAAAGTTTCTGAAGAAGATTTACAAGTAGAGGCAAATTGATGATACCCTAATTGGTGTCTATAATGGATGCATTTCTTTCTTTGAGATAATGATAGGGAGAAGAAAGATTGCACCTAAATATTTGAGTTTAGAGCAGTTGAGAAAGTGGTGGCAGGATGTTTATGCTCCAGCATGTGATGATCTTGTTATTAAACACCAATTAGATGATCTGGCCACCTATATTGTTGTTATTGATAAATATCTAACATATAAGGTTAAGTGGGATAAATCGGTGAAACAATCAAGAGAAGATATCACATCAATTGAAAGTCGACTTAGGTTTTTTCCTTTACCACCTATGGCCGACTTGGATAGGGTGCTTTTGAAGGTGCATGAAATGCTAGATCAAAATAAAGACAAAGGGGAAGATGGTTAATGATGGGCTACATCGAGATTTGTGCTTCCCTATTATTTTGCATGCATTGGTCTGAGCTGCATTGGAGATCCCAGGCCAACCTGGATGAAGTTCATGCATTTAATGCATATTTTATTTTATTTTGAATTTCTTTTGGCTGACTTGTTTTGTGGCCAAATATTATTGTAAAACCTAGCTAGGCCAACATGTTTTGGGATTTTCTATAAATATGGCATTTTGCCTCATTTGTAAGGGTTAAGTAGAAACATAGAAGAATAGAGAGATAGCTAATAGAAGCAAATTAAGTAGAGCAAGAGTTAGAAATTAGTTGTTCTTAAGCAAATACTGTAACAAAAAGCTGGAATTGTTGCTACAGTGGATAATTTGACGCAAGTAATGACATTGTGATTTGATGCCATACTTGTGTTCTTATCTTGCATGGTTCTTGTTATTCTATCTTTAGAATTTCTTTGAGGAAGATTGATGTTTGGATATTTAGGATTAGATTTGATTCAATGATGTTTATGGTTTGATATTTGAAGCGTTGTAGCAATCCCTGGTCCATACTTTTTCACGACCAACTGATTGTTAGTTTCTTTGTAAAGTTAGCCTGGACCTTTTATATTCATTGTGCTTAGTTCAATTGTGAGGGTTTATTCATTTCAATTGCAATAGGGTTGTTTTGAATGAATGTTCATGATCTGAAAATCTTTAACACCTTAGAAGATTGCACTGTTTCTATAAGATTGCAGGTCCACCTAGGTCAAGTAGAAATCAATTTCTGAGGGATTGGTTTATTTTGAGTGTTTTTTCATTTTCATTGTTAATCTTAGGAGTAGTGTTAAATCTAGAAATCTCTTTGAAACCCTTATATTTTGTTATTTCTTTTATCATTTGGGTTAGATTTAGGATTGAAGTATCATTACATCGCTAGATTTGATAAATTAGAGATTCAGTATTTTCTTGTAGTAACGTCCCATTGTGATTACCAGCATTTTCACATTTATCACTGAGTTGTGTATGCATTGTCAAGACCTGACATTAGATACCTTGGGGTTATCTCTTGAGGCTTGTTGGTAGAGATTTACCTTTCAAGAGAGATAGGATTTCATATTCTGTTTGAGTTGTTGTGCAGAAAACATCATCAACAGCACATAATAGAATAAAACCAACTATACTAACACGTCAAGGTGACCATTCCAAAACTAAAAAAGGCCTCATTTTTTTCCCAATTCCCCCCATGATTCTAGAGTGCACTAATACGAGGTAGTCTTAAAAGTGTCATAAAAACAAAAAATGCAAAATTGTTAATTTTTTAGTATTTTTGACAAATGGGTAGCATGGAAATGTTGAGATAGCTAGTTAAATACTAGGGAATATCTATTTTCATTTCCCAAGTCATTCAATAATTTTGGGGTTCTCTTTCTAAGGTAGTCTCTAAAGTTCTTTGAGAGAAAAAATGCAAAAAATGTTAGTTTTTAGTAATTTTGACAAATAGGTAGTGTGGAAACATCGAGGTATGTAGGTAAATACTATGGAACGTTTGAATTCATTTCCTAATTCACCCAATTATTTTGGGGTGCTCTTTTTAGGGTAGTGTCTTAGGAGCCCTAAAATCCAAAAATTATCAAACCTTAATGAAGTTGTTATCAGAACTTGTGACACATAGGGATGCTTTTTCTTGACCTATAGGTGGATACCAAATCCCTTCAAACTAACCTCTCTCAGTTTGGGTTATGTTGATCATAAAATATTGCACCTCTTTGAACAACCTTATGGGAAATTCAGTGAGTGGGGGACCAACTTGCGCCTCACTGAGTGATGTCTAGGATTTTTATAGAAGTTGAATCTTCTTTGTGCCTAGGAAAAGGGGAAAGAGAGACATAGCAAAAACAAAATGTGGTGATTCACCAAAGGTTTTACAACATTTTAAATCCTATCAACTTCTTACTTCTATTAAAATGGACACAAAATGCTACAAACCCTTCATTGTTGGGAAGAGAACAAGCAACTAAAGCCTAAAAAGGCACAAAGAAGGAATTCAAATCCACCAGTGGGAATTATCCATTAAGGTCTGATAGAAGAAAGAAACCCAGTACCAACAAAAAGATTTCTTTATAGAACCCTTTTACTCTTATAACATAGTGTGAAAATCAGCTTAAACTCTACAAAAAATGAAATATTATAATGAACATGATTCAATTTTTGAAAGATAGCATCAAACACAAAAGATATGGCATATAAAGCAATCACTGAGACTATATTAACATGAATTGACACAAAGCTTTTAGCATGTACAAAATAGGAAAAAGAAATTTGTGACAAAGGCCATAAATGCACAATTTCAAATATCTCTCCTTACTAATACTTGTTCTTACAATAGATCATTTAAAGAAAAGGCTGTTGCCAATCTGAATAATAGTCTTAACAATTTAAACATGCGATAGAGTAAAAATAGTGCTCTGTAAAAATTCCTCTTATTCCTCCCCTACTCTAACCTTTATAGATAAAGAAAAAATCTCTTCTCTAATGATGATTTTTGGTCATGCCTTCTCCTCCTTGCAAAATCCCTTTATATAGCCAGAGAAACAAGCCAACTACAGCTGATAGAGATGAAACTTTGACAAGTGTTTGCATCTTATATACTACAATTTGATGTAGGATCTGATTAGATCACAACAATCTTTGCTAGTAAGAAATGAGTTATTTCATTAATGGCTCTAGATGTTGCAACAACTTTGTGAAAGATATGCTGTCAGAGGATGATCTGATCCTATTATAGCTTGGAAAAACCTAATCCGATCATCTATGAGGAATAATGATGCCACTCCAAAAGACCAATCCTGAAGACAATCTAGTTCTATTGTTCTTTTTGACAAAATCCTCCAAGGAAAAGACACATCCACAGGTGAAACAATCTAATTGATAAAAGTGAGTGATGTGATGCACTCATAGGAAATTTTTTAGTTCAGGAGAGTAGCTTGTGGAAAATCCCCACCATGTAACCACATGTCTCATTTCAAGCCCAAAAAGAGAGTGATATAAGAAAAAACCATACAACCGCTACATGGCGCATTGCACACCTTTGTGCAAGAGTAACCTTTATCCTTTGGGGCGTGGTGCCATCAACATATAAAAAAAGAAGGGTTAAGAAAAGAAAGCTTGCAGGGGATGAAAAACTAAAGTAAAGCACCTAGAGAAAAAATTCTCCATAGTTTTTGGCAACTCATAGGGGGCCTTTGCTTGCGAAGGCAAGAACCTAGATATAAAATAATCCTCAAAGTTTGAGGAAAGTAGCATGCTAGAACTCCCAATCTTCATTGGAAGGCAAGACAAGGGCATGCAGTGTCTCATAGGAGTGATCAAGATCAAGAACCTATTTGAAAGAAACTCCTCCCAATTTTGATGAAGCAAATCTGATGTGATAATAGAGGTAGGATAAATGGAGGATCACCTTCTTGACTTCCTCAACTGAGGGAGATGGGGCTTAGACCTTGGATTGAGGAGAAGTCTTGTTGTTTGAGCTTGATGGATTCCCTCTTTTGTCAACTCCCCTCTATTAGTTGAGAATAAAGAAGGTAATCCAAGCTAGATTAGAGCCTGTATGTCTTCCTTCATATCTCTGACCTTCTTAGTTAATGTTGATTGGAATGTCCTACTTTGTTGGGTGACTTGATTGCAAGTGATAAACTTATTTTCCTTTCTAGCCTCTACCCTTCGGTCTAGAATTCCAATGTCCTTCAAAGATTCTTTAGTCACCTTATATAGTTTAATGATTAACCTCCCCAACTCCTCAAAATGGGGGGTGCTTGTATGTAGAATATACTTGACTGCTGGCCTAACCTTTGCATTTAGTTCTTGCACATCTATTAGGAACTTCAAGACTAGCTTCAGTGTTTCTATCATAATCATGATCCTTTCCAAATGGGAGGATAGCATCCCTCAAAGTATCGAGAGGATCCTGAATCCTCGTGTTGTAGCTAATTCCTACTAGAATTGGGATTCTTTAGCTAGCTTGCTTTCTTTCAATTGGTTTGTCTCTTGGAGAGTGTTTGATAGTTCTAAGTGTAGCTTCTCCATCTTTCCATTATGAGTTTGTAGAATAGACTCGAGGTCTTTCTTCTCCCATCTTTCTTTCTCTATTTCCACTTGGGCCCTTTGGAAATTTTCAGCTACTTGAGACTAGGCATTAGCTAAATCTTCTAGTATGTCATCCTTCTACTTGTCCATCTCCTTCATCTCCTTTTGTAGCTCTACACATACACCATTTTATCAGGCTATTGTGTCATTAAAATCTTTCTACTTCTATTGATGCTCTTTAGTGGTTTCGTGCATCTAGGCTTTCATATCTTTAGCTACCTTGCGCTCAACCTTGACCTCACACTCTGATATTTGTACCTTGGCGTAGAGCTAATATTTTTCACTTTGACTTTCCTCAAGTGACTTAGCTGCTTCACCTTGTTGATCCCATGCCTACCTTAAGCAAGCCATATCCATATCCTTTTCCTTGATCTCTACTTGCAGTCTGTCCACTATGGCCTTCCTGTTCACTATTTTTTCCTCACATTTTTTCAATTTATTGTCCAATTTCTCATAATCAATATAGACCACCTTTTGCATTGCTTTTGCAAGGCCTATTTTGTCATACAAGAGAGCTTCGCTCAAGTTGAGACCAACATTTTGGATATCATAATCCTAAAATTGCATGTCTCCCTTTGGTTTGGATAACCATGGCCTCATAGTTGAGATCATTAGAGCATTTTTCTATTCATTGAAACAAGCCTCCAGCTTTGGGATGGTTGGATCTACAACAACCTTTTCTTGCAACTTTTTTTTCCTTTCTTGTCAGGCTTGCCTGGTTAATTTGATATGGGTCTGAATACTTTGTGGAGACTCAATACTTTGCACAACAAGAGAAACACTTATGGGGAGGCTGTAGAGTGTAATAGTAGGGGTGATTTTGACCAACTGAGTTTGCAAGGAAGCAAAAGGAAGTGTTATCAGGGAAAAGCGCAAAATGCCATGTATGACCTGCAAAGGAAAAGGGGTGCTCATTGGGGTAAAAGGGTTAGTGGGTGGAAAAAGAGGCACATTCCTAGAGGTGGGAAAAGGTGATGAAACTTGTAGCATGGGTGGTTCCATGTTTATAGCTTGTGCCTTGGACAAGGCGATCAAAGATTTAATCGCGGCTAAGGAAGAAGATGCACGTTCAACATGTGGGGTCTCTGTATGGGGCTCATTATCAAATATATTTGGGGGTGTATTAAGGATGAGGATATTAGAATCGGTGGATGGAGGATTTTTTCCTACAGATGAGGGGCCAATAACAACCAATGATGCAGTAGAAGAAAGGATGACAGTTGTGAAACTTACCTAAATATAGGTGGAGAAAAGTCCATTTCTTCTTCTCCTTTATCTAAGGATCCTGGACTACCCAAGTCTTGGATTATCCTTTTCTTTAAAGGGGGTGCACTGGTTGCTTCAAATTATCCAATGGCTAACCCTGAAAAACCTTGGGTGGACTTTGTATTGTGAAAGATTTCCTTGAAATCTATCAAGTCTGCTTACCCCTTGGTGGGATGCTAGAGGAAGATGGGATCTATGACTCCCAATCATGTGATACCTTGTCCTTTCCTTTTCCTAATTTGGGTGCCTAAGGCAGTGGATTAGAAACTAGTGTGTGCTCCTATTCAACCCCCCGATTAGAGCTTAGATCAAAATTAGATTTGGCCTCATCATCATAAATCTCATTGAAACACTCATTTGTGGCCTTAATAGTTCCATACAGGGCACTTAGCTTCTTGATCTCTTGTCAATACCTTTAGAACTCAACTTTTCTTCTTTCTAACCACTTCAAGTTTTTCAATTATGTTTTGAGATATTTATCCATTTGGGCACTCTGTCAGAAATCCGCCACCCTTGGGTAGAAGACAAGCCATGGGGGTTGCACGAATGGTATAAAAGATAGATCAATATAGACCTATACCTTCTCTTCAGTCGAGTTCTTCCTTTCCTCCCAATATGGCCATTTATCATGCTTGAATGACAAATTCCAAATGAGATTGTATTTACATTTATCATAAATAAGAACTAGGCCAAGGTAGGCCAATTTTCTAGTTAACACATCCTACTCCTCCCTCCTTATGAGCATTACCTAGCTTTTGGAAATAGTGAGGGGAAGTGTATAGAGCACTTTCTTGTGCCTTCTTGAACCATAAGCATTGTTGGAAAATTTTTCCTAACGGCATGCCTCTAAGGCAAGTGTCCTGTCTATAAAAAATTTTGGTAGCCTAAAGGGATCATCATTAAAACCATGATATTTGATCAAAGTAATATCCACCCCCATAAAATAATCAACCTGGGTTTGGTGATTTTTAATCTAGTCCAAACCCTTAAGGGAAAATCTACCTAGAGGATGCTCAGATAAATCTAGAAATACTAGTTGCAAGAAATAATTAACAAATGAATAGTAATCCCCTGTGCTTGAAAGCACATGGGTCTAAGCCAAAACTGGCTTACACAATCCTGACACATCAAACATACTAAGCAAAAAATGGCCACTAAAGAATTCAAGGTTTAATGCAAAATGAAATGTACCAGAAAAAAGGAATACCTAAACTTAAAAGAGTGACCATAATAGCTTAATTGCTTAAGCATACTTTCTACAATTGCTTCAGTGAAATCAAACTGCTTTTGGCTCATTTCCTTCTTCAGCATGAAGTCCAAGCCCATCTAAAACTCAATAATTTGGTCATCCCTCTCATGACCATATACAAAAACCAACATTGAAAACATGACTTGTAGATCTAAATGGAACTGTCTATGTGATAAAGGAAAGACAATTTTCTTGTTTTTTGGCTCCTCGCCTGTTTCATCCTTATGAAATTTTTACTATTTTTCCCTAGCTTTCTAGAACTCTTCCATTTTCCCATGATAGAATCTCTCAACATCTCAGTTTACTAGAAATCATAACATATACTGGATGGCTTTCACATTGATGGTGATCTCATCTTGTCACCATTGATGACCCCAGTGTCCTTGTCTAGCTTTTCTGCACATATGTCCACTAGTTTTGGGCATGGATGTGTGGAGGGTATCATGAATTATGGTAGACCACAATACCAGAGTTGCGTTGCAAGGCCTTCAGTTGACCCTTTTGCAATCATTCTCTACAAAACCCCTTCCCTAAGGCTTTTAGGGTTTACATGCAACTTAGGGTTGAAGATGTTATCTACAAAATCTTTGACTGCCTCATTTTTGGAATGGTCACTTGGCTGTATTACTTTAGTATGTGGAAAAATTCATTATTGTGGTGTTGGAGCATTGGCATAAGAGACATTTCCAAAGATGTTGACGTATCCTAGCTTTGCGAATGAGATACCAATGCTTTGTCTAGAAGATGATGCTTCAACCATTTTTGTGTTCTTGGAAGAATTCTATAGACTCGACTCTTAGAGAAGCCTTTGCTCAAGGGTTCAATACTTAGGATTTTTTTTTGGTTTTTTGGCTCATTCAATTTCGAAATGCACATGTAGTAAATGTGATTCTCTTATCGATAGCTTGCTAAGTGCTGCCAACAAGGTCATATGTGTAAAATGGGGGGGCCGTACTTATTAGAAATTTCATCCTTGTTGTAGGAATGAAAATAATACATTCCTTACGTTGACCTTGGGGAAAGATAACCTTGGGTAGTGGGAAGCATGTTTAGAAGAGATGTTTGTATTAATTAAGTAGGAATTGGATTTGAAAAAATATCTTTTCACATAGGCGAGCTAACTGGCATTGATGAAGATGGAGAACACATGGTGGCAGGTTTTGTATATGAGCATTTAAATTCTAATGCTTGAATTAGCTCTTCAGAGCTTTCCAAATATCTCTTATATGATTTACCTTTCAATTCTTACCGTCGACTCAAATTTTTCATTGCTATTTGATGGGAAACAAATTTTATGTTTGCTAGCCTTCTCATCACACGTTCTTTTATAATTAGCAATGTTTGCCTTACGAAAATAATCATTGATTTGGCATTAAGTTGGTGAGTCTCTTCCACTATGTTTTTCCTTTTGTGTCTAGTGATCCATTTGCTACATTATGGGTGGTTTGGGTACCCCAATTTGGCTTTGGAGTAGAAAGGTGCAAGTCTCCTTCGTTGGAGAGATCAATAATGATTGGGTCAAATTCTTGCTACAGACTAAAAACTATCTGATCATTATGGCATTTAAATGGGTCTTGGGAAGAGATTATGTGAAAGATGAAAACCAACCGTGCTTTAACACAAACATAATCTCTCAATTTGAGGCTTCCTTATTGGATTTCAACATTAACAAGCCATGGATCATTGACCTCTATCGCGCTATGTTCTGGAAATTCATCACTTTTCGAGGGGCTAGAGGAGATTGTTCAGGTAGCAATCCTTAGTGTGGGTATCACGTTGATTATGGACATTCATAGGCACATAGATAATGCAAAGGTGGTGCCTTGGTTTCCCTTCCTTTTTGACTTTAAGACCATGGATTTGGAGTTCCACTATCAACGGTCCCAACCTACGGTCACCTTCCTCCTAAAATTGAACAATGTGGAGCCCATTTACAATGTGGAATGGATTACATCCTTTTAGAGCTTGGTCTTTAGCCGCGGTATGAAGGATTGAGGCATGTGCAACATTTGTATGCCCTGTCGAGAACCCTATTGTTGTGAACTCGTGAACCTAAGATGTGTTCTATTTTTTTCTATTTTGGAGGCTAAATTTCCTTGATTTTCCATAGCACCTCCCATTTTGGCTTCTATAATGATGTATGATCTCTTTTAGGCCTTTTTGAAGGGGAATATTTTCAAGCTTTTCCCTGACCTTAGCGCTCAAAACTATATACTATATGTATATGATTTTCTATGAATATAATATAGTATTGTTGTTTCTGCTCATGGCTTTATTCACAAAAAATGCATATTTACAAAAATTTGCATATGGTATATAATGGTAATTTTAAAATGAACTATGCATATCTTAATTATTGTTTTTTTGATGAATATTGTTTACTGGTATATCCAAAATATTTTTTTTCATGCCTTCAAGCTCATATGCATTGCTTTCCTTACATTTGTGGATGCGGAAGGGACCCTTCCACAGTGAATCAAATTTTTCATGCTACCCTAGTTTTGTAGCTTGTTCATCATACTTCAACACAAGACTCCCCTCCCTAAAACTTGGTTCGAAGGCCTTCTTGTCGAACCACCTTTTCACCAACTATTGGCGTTTAATCATCGTGTTGAAAAACTTTTCCTTTTTTTCCTTGAGGTTTAAAATTTTGGCTAGTCTCACTTCCATCCCGCTATCCTCCTCAAATTCTAAAGATTTTAGCAATTACAGGGCCGCGATTTCTATCAAAATGGGTAGGACTACCTCTTTTTCATACACCAACTCATAGGGGGTAGCCTTTAGAATTTTCTTAGGCATAATGTGGTCTACCCATAAGAATTCCCATAGATTCTTGTGCCATTCTTGTTAGTGCTTTGACCCGATGCACTTTATCAACCTGATTAAGTTGTTGTTGATAGATTCTACTAACCCATTTCCTTGCACATAGTACTTGGATGAATTCTTGAGGTAAACTCCATGCTTGAGGGAGAAATACAACATTGTAGAGCCTACAAAGGCTCATACTTTTTCAAAAATGATGGTCTTCAATGAACAAAACCTTGCCACTAATTCCTCCAAAAAATTGAAAATCACTACTTCCATACCATTCTTTAGAGGGATTGCTTCCATCCATCTTGTGAAATAATCCATGGTTGTGAGTATCCATTTGTTTCCTACACTAGATATGGGATTGATTATTCCAATAAAATCCAAACCCCATTGTGTGAACAGTTCCTTAGTCACGATTGAGCTTCATGGCATGGCAAAGTTCTTTTTCTTGCTAGAAAAAATATTGGCAATGAGTGCATTTTTGTACTAGCTTGTGGACCTCAGAGACCATCGTAGGCTAGTAGTAACCTTCTCACATTATTTTTGAGGCGGTGGTCTTGGCGGAGAAGTGTCTTCCCTCTATGCCGCTATGGAACTCATTTAGAATCCTTTCGGTCTGTGGCTTGTCCACACAGCGAAGGAGGAATCCATCATAGTTTCTTTTAAATAGAACTCCCTCGACCAGTATGTATCCAATGCCTTACAACCTATAGTTTTTTCATTTGTGAGGAAGGATGTCAGTTGAGTATTGACTGGTCTACATGAATCATGTTTGATTAGCCACCCATGACTCATCAGATTCAAACTGATTTGCATGGACCTAATCAGTCTCCCCTTCTACCTGAGGGCACAACTCTTTTGCAAGATATTCACAAAGGCCTCTCCCTTGAACCAACTTTTTCATTCGGATTTCTACATCGTACTCCAAGATCTTAGTGATCTAATTGGCCCTCTTTTTAGTTGTCTCACCCTCTATGATGTATTCTCTAATGTTGGGATGAGCAATGGGAATGGTAATTGTGCTTGCTGAAACTAGATGTCAAAACTTTTAAAGGATTTTGACAATGGCAAAGGCCTACTTTTCAATGAAATTATATCTAGTTTCATATACTTTGAGGGTCCTAGAGTGGAAATCAATTGGATTCTCTTCACCTCCCTCTTCATCCTTTTACGTGAGCACTAAAGCTATGTTGTGTTGGTCACTATAAACATACAATAGGAAGTCTTTAGAAAATTTTGGGTTAGCTAACTATGGACACCGAAAAAGTAACCCTTCTACTTTTTTTGTTTCATTTGGGCCCTCCTTGTGATTTTGGCTTAATTTTTCCTTGATTTAATGTTGTAATATGAATAACACATTCACATTAGGTCTTGATCCCTTGTAAACTAAATAAAATACATGTCTTGTAAAAGTGTTGTAAATGAATTTCAGCTTAATTTTTCCTTGATTTAATGTTGTAATATGAATAACACATTCACATTAGGTCTTGATCCCTTGTAAACTAAATAAAATACATGTCTTGTAAAAGTGTTGTAAATGAATTTCACACTTTTCTTGACTTTTATTAAGCATCTAATTCTAATGGAACTATTTTTCCCTTAATTCAATATTGTAAAATGTATTTAATTTTGTTCTCACATTAATCTAGAAGGCTTGTGAATCAAACCTAGCCTTATTTTAGTGTTGTACGGTAAACCCACAAAAGTGGTTTACAATTCGAATAAGGAAGGAAAACTAACAAAAAATGACTCGATGCCAAAAAAAATTATTCTTAGGGTTCGAATGAACTCATTGGTTCTAACGTGTGATCAAAAATTGTTAGCCTATCTAAATGACACAAATAAAAATGCAAAATAAAAAAAACAACACTTAACACCTCAAGATAGGGCTACATTAACTCAAACAAAATAAAAGATGAAAAACAACATATTTTACCTTTGTTCAAGTTGATCTTTGGTTGGCCCTTTGATCTTGATAATATCTAAATGACATAAAACAGAATGCAAAAGACAACAAACAACAATTAACAATACTAAAATGATCATTATGCAAGAAAAGTGTTAGTAGTTTGATCTTCATTCTTCGACAAGCATGAAATAGTTGGAAAAATGTTAGGAGAAAAGTGGACACTCACCAATAGATGATGTTAGGGGGTTAGTATCTCAAAATGACAAGAAATAAATGCTAAAAATGACGTCTAGATCATTTTTTTACCTTGCAGAAACCTCTGTCTAGGAAGGTTTGCCCCTTTGTAGGGAAGGTTCACCCCTCTACAGGGTAGGTTCACCCCTCTGTAGGGTAGGTTCACCCCTACCTAGGGCAGGTTCACCCAATTGGAAAGTTGAAGGCAAAAAAATTTATGATGCTCAAATGGGCGATTATGCTAGGCAGGGCTACCCCTGTTGAGGGTAGGTTTTCCCAAGTTGGGGTAGGTTCACCCCTCTTAGGGCAGGTTTTTCCCTCTATTGGTCAAGTTTTCCCAACTGTGGGTGGAGTCTCCTCTGTCTTGGGCGTAGTTGCCTCTCTGCAACCTGAACCTGCAAAATACCAAAAAACAACAAACGTGAAAGAAAGAGACCCATTTGTGGGTCCCACCAAGCATTCCATAAATGTGATCAAGAGTTGTTATCCTATCTAAATGACATAAAATAGAATTCAAAAGACAACAAACAACACTTAACACCTCAAGATAGGACTGCGTTAACTCAAACAAAAGAAAAGATGAAAAACAACATATTTTACCTTTATTCAAGTTGATCTTTGGTTGGCCCTTTGATCTTGATAATATGTGTGCTCCTTGATGGAAAGAGTGCTAAAAAGATATGAAAAATTATGAGGATGCAATGAGGATTCAAATGAAGGATGTGGGTATGTGAGAAGATCAACAAAATGGATGCAATGAAAGCTTGGAGATTCAACAATGGTGGATGAAGGCAAAGTGCTTGAGAGATGAAGTTGTTGAAGAGCTTGAAAATTTTTGAATGAAAATGTGATTGAAGTTATGTTTGTGATCATGCATGATGTGAGAATGAAAGAGAAATCCTCTATATTTAGGGGATAATTCTCTAGAGGATTGAACGGTTGAGATTTTGCCAACATGGGCAAGATGAAGGGTTGTGGTAAGTTGAGGACTCACAAGACCTCACATCTTTCCATGTGGAGGATGAAGTGTCAAGAAGACAAATGAGGTGGAAAATGACATATGATGTGGAGGTACTTGCAGGTACCTTGGGATGTGACTAACGTGACCTCTCAATGATCCACATGGGAAGAGGAGATCCTTGGAGGGATAAAAGTGAATTTTAAATTCACATGATTGGGGATATCTTAAGGATAATACAAGTTTCCCAAAAAGGAAGCTCAGAAGTACCTTGGATAAGACAAGGTGCTTATAATTGAATGTTCCTGACCCATGTGACTGATGTGACCCTTCAATGATCACATGGGGAAGAGGAGAACTTTGGAGGACTAAAAGTAAATTTTAAATTCACATGGGGAAGAAAAGAAAAGAATTAAAATTCCTTGGGGGATGAGAGAGTTGACCAAGATGTTGATTGGACTAACTGATCAATGATTAGAAGACAGTTAGCAACTAATGAAGATTAGGAGCCAACTTGCAAAATTTGGAGGATGTGACACATCCTAATCATGGATTAGACATGTGCACATCCCTAATGATGAGATTAGGAGGTGGATTAGGATTAATAAAAAGTGATGGAGGATGTGACATGTGAAGAATTAAATAAATGTATTATTTATTTAATTCTTTTGAGGAAAATGGGAATAAAGGGTAAGTTATTTAATTGTTAACTAAATAAATTAGGGATTTAGAAGAATTTAAGGATATTAATTAAATAATAGAAATATTACTTAATTAATGAAAATAAGAGGATATTTAGATGAAAAGGGATAATTTGGATAAATGTAAGTGTCCAAATTTAGGTGTCTACAGAATGAACCAAAAGGGGGTTCACTCGAACCTAGGTTCAAGCGAACCCATTAAATGCATCCAGCTAAAAGAGCACATGCAAACCCCTTTTCGAATGAACCAGGGTTTGAATGAACCTTGGTTCACTCAAACCCCCCCTGGTTTAAGCAAACCTCTGTTTTCCCTGATCCCTACTCTTTGCCACCAAATAAATAAATAAATAATCCCTTCGAAGCTCGGGTTGAGGATGAAAATGGAGGAGACTTCATGAACGAGCTATCCATTGACTATAATTTTAATATGTTTTGGTCCTCATGTTAATGTTGTAGATTTCATTTAAACTAAATTTCACATTGAACTTTGTGTCCCTAGCCCTAATCACCCTTTATATCATCATTAATAGGCTCCTATGACCCCATATTGTGCATACCGAAGCATAATTTGATCACAAACCTAACAAAATCAACATAAAAGCTTAATTTCTTCATTCCTTGACATCCCAGCTGGTAAAATAGCCCCTATGGGACCCATTTTCCAATCTGGGTGAATGATTCCCATCTAGGTGGAACTCATTCACCCAAGATGGTGAATGAGTCCCATTTGGGCCATTTTTGAGGTTTGAGCAGGAAAAATTGGGTTTTAAGTTTAATTTTCTTCAATGTCAGCCTTGGGGATCAAATTAAGAAGCATTTGAGTGAATTGCCTATTAGAATGTAGAAGTTGATAAAGCCAACTTCACAAAACCCAAAGGTCACTTGCATGCAAATAACCTATCATAGAAAGGAAGACATGGAGACAAAAAAGAAAACCAAGTGCTTTGAAAGCTAAAGATGAATTAATCAGAGAGAATCATATAATACAATGAGATCAATCCTTATGAAGGAGATTAAGAAACCCTAAAGTGTAACCTAAAAGGGAGCATTTAATAATTAGAATAATTAATAAATGCCTACAAAATTCAAACTAATTTAATCTTAAGAGAAAAATAAAAGGTAACTTAATTAAAATAATTAAGTAAAGAACCTTTTACTCTAACACCCCCCCTTAAGATGAACTTAGGGAGTAGCTACAAACTAAATGCATGAAAGCTTGATGCAACTACAAGCTAGAAAGAAAACTTGGGTCCCAACAACTAGGCCTGATGAGGTACCCAATCACAACCAAATCTATGTAAAGTGAAGTAAAGGAGAAAACCCAGTTGGAAAAAATCCTCTCCTAAAAGAGATGAAAACATGCTAAAAAAAAACATGAAGGAAGGCCTCACAGAGACCCCCCAAGGACAAATTCCTTCACCCCAAGCATGGAGTGCAACTGAAGATAGTGTGGCAATGCCAAAGGTTTAGTGAAGATGTCTGCAACCTGCTCCTCTATAGGAATGTACTCCAAGATGAGAGAACCATCTTGAATCAACTACCTGATGAAGTGCATGTGGATCTCAATGTGTTTAGTTCATTGATAATCTGGATTGGGTTGTAGGAAATGTGAATGGCACTCTGATTGTCACACCAAAGAATAGTGGGACTATCAAGAGGAAACCCAAACTTTGTCATCAACTTCCAAATCCATAGAATCTCCTGACTAGCTAACACTGTTGCTCGGTACTCAGCCTCTATAGACGATAATGCAATAGAAAAATACTTCTTGCAAGACCAAGTGATAGGACTAGAACCAAGGCAAAAAAAAAGCTAGAAGTAGACTTCTGATCATTGACATCACGAACCCAATCTGATTTAGTGAAGCCAACAATGTGAGGGGATCCTGAAGTGTAGTGGATGCCATAATGAGTGGTACCTCGAATTTACCTCAAGATATGTTTAGTTGCTTGCCAATGGCTCTCAAGTGGATCATGTGAGAACTGAGAGACAAGGCCAACTGCAAAGGAAATATCAAGACGTGAATGTGTCAAGTACAACAAACTTCCAACCAACTATCGATATAAAGTAGAATCTACTGGAGGACTAGAGAAAGTGGAAGACAAGACAACACCTGACTGAAATGGTGTGGGGGTAGTCTTGCAATCAAGTATGCAAAATCATTGAAGCATATCAAGAGAATACTTCTACTAAAATATGGAAATCCCATCTGAAGACTGAATAACTAGTAGACCTAGAAAGAAGTGCAGAAGACTAATATATGTCATCTCAAACTACTCCATCAAGGCTCTCCAAACACTCTAAATCATGGAGGATGAGATACCTATAATAATGATATCATCAACATATAGTACAAGAATCAAAATATCACCCTCCTAATGCTAAATGTACACTATGTGATCAAAATGACAACATGTGAAGTGAGAGAAAAGAAAAAAAGAATCCATCTTCTCATACCAAGCCTGAGGGGCTTGTTACCATATAATGAATGTTGAAGTCTAAAAACCAAGGAAGAGTCTTGCACAAAACCCTGAGGCTGCTCCATATAGATTTCCTCATGTAGGTCTCCATGCAAGAAAGCACTCTTCACATCAATCTGAAACACTTTCCATCCATGTGAACTTGCAAGGGAAAGTACAAAGTGAATAGAGTTCATCTTGGTGATAGGAGCAAAGGTCTTCGAGTATTCAATACCCTCCACCTAAGAGAACCTCTTAGTAACAGTACATGCCTTATACTTATCAATCAAACCGTCTACAACATACTTGGTACGATACACCCACTTGCATCGAACCAACTTTCTTCCCTTAGGAAGAGGACAAAGATTCCCAGTATGATTCTTCATCAAAGAAGGATACTCCTCATCCATGGCCCTATCCCACTCAAGGTTACTTGTCACCTCTAAAAACTTTTGAGGATCATCCAAAATGGCATGACTCAAAAGGCTAGTACCAAATGTCTGAGCATGAGTACAACGAGTATCTAAAGGATCACCTGCTAAAGATCCAACTACCTCAACAATAACACTAGCCCACTTGGAAAAATGTTGAGTACCTGGTGGTGGTGGAGATGGTGGATCATCATCTGCATCATCCTCAAGAGATGAAGAGGGAGGAGTAGGCAGTGAGGGAGAAGCTGGTGATGGAGAATCCATCAAAGGAAAGCGCTCATCAAATTGGACATCTCATCAAAACAAGACCTCTCTAGAATCAAGATCAAACAACCTGTACACCTTACATCCTCACAGTATCCAAAAAAATATGAGTGGTTAGCTCTTCCTCTCCATGGCTTTCCACTGAGCATCAGGAATAGATGCCCAAGCCTCACTACCAAAATCTCAAAATGTAGAAACATCAGGCTTGACATGAGTCCAAGCCTCCTCAAGAGTCATATGTCATAATGCCTTATGAGGCCTCTGATTCTAAATGCAATTGGCACAATTGACTACCTCAACCCAAAATGAAGAACTCATAGCTCGAGATTGTATCATACAATTTTCCATCTCCCGTAAGTTTCAGTTCTTTCTCTCAGCAACACCATTCTACTGAGGGGTGTAAGGTACTATAAACTGATGTTGCAAACCATGCTTAGTGGAAAAATCCCTAAAATCCTAATTATCATATGCCCCCCATTATCTGTGCATATCCTCTTGATAGAAAATCCATATTGCTTCTCCACAAATGTCTTAAAGATCCTAAATGAATCAAAGACATTAGACTTATACTTAAGAAAGTACGCCCATGTACGTCTGGAGAAGTCATCAATAAAAGTGAGCACATATCGGGCCCCTAAAAAAGGAGTCAGAAAGGACATGAGATTGTTATGTACCAACTCCAAGGGTGCCTTAGCACGTGTGGCTCTACCCATAGGAAAAAAATCATGGTGATGCTTTCCAAGGACACAACCCCAACAAACACCATTAGTACAAGAAATCTTAGGAAGCCCAATCACTAGTGCCTGAGTACTCATCTGCTATAGATATTTGTAATTGACATGGCCAAAACACTCATTCCAAAGCTTGCTCACTAAGTCTGCATGTCCTATAATAGACAAACCTGAACCATCTAAAATCTCAAAGCCATCAAAATGGTATAAGCGAGACTCAAAATCAACACTCCTAGTAGCAACAACCAAATTAGGATCATGAAGGTCTTGAATAACCACATCATGTGGTGAGAACTCAACTGCCTTACCACTACAAGAATGGAAAATATGATAAATTGAAAGAAGGTTTGTTGAAATGTCAAGGACTAGAAGCATATCCTAAAGACAACCACCATCCAATGAAACATTACCTGAACCCTTCACTAAAAGTTGTGTTGAGTCACCAACTGCAATCTGTAAAGTATCACTATGGGAAAGTACAATGACAATCTCCTGTGAGTGTGTCATATGGTGTGAAGCAACAAAATCAATAATCCATGTGGATTATGAAGATAAGGCTCATGCAGAAAGAGCATGACCTTTCCCTGTGGGTGGAGGAGCCTGAGGTGAGGTAATATGATGTTGTTGCCTAGCTTCCTCTAAAGCCTCTAATCATTTTCAACACTTGGAAACTAGATGTCCTTCCTTGCCACAAAAACTACAAGAATCACCTAATTTCTTCTTAGTCTTGGAGGAAGACCCACCAGAATTAGAAGATTTTCCCTGTTTAGGATTGGACTGTGGTTTTGAATCAGACTTTGGAGGTAGCTTGGAGGAATTCTCACTACCAGCTGAATCTGTCTTTGGCTTATGTTTCTTTTGTTGCTTCCCCTTAGATGTGTGAGCTACCAGTGCTTGATTCTTAGATCTTGAGACAACATCCAACTATGCTATATTCGCCTGCTCTCGTGTCAACTGTTCATAGAACACCTCAAAAGTAGACATGGTAAAGCATTGTCCCAAAGCATCCATGGTGGAATAAAATGTCAAAGATAATATTTGAAAAGGACCTTGAAACTTAGAAAGAATCAAGTAAATTAACTCTTCATCTATTTTGTTCTTACCACAACCTCGTAATAATGACCTTCGTGATTTAAACTTCATCAAAAAATCCTCAATGGTAGGATATGAATTAGGTACTAAGGAAGTCAATTCTGCCTCAATCTAAAGTGTTTGAAATTGATTAATGGTGCCAAATAGAGTTTGAAACTTCAACCACATATCCTAAGGAGTTGTACAACCCTCTAGATGGAATAGAATACTATCTAAAACATGCAAGGATAGCAAACCCATGGCCTCATCCATTCTTTTTCTATGCTGAAAAACCTCAAATGGTCGTGTCAGCTGAGGTTGAACTTTATCCAGACATGACCATAACCCTTTTGACATGAGAAGTCTAGTCATTTGTGCCTTCCAAGTGTGATAATTGTGTGGGGAAAGATGCTAAATAGAAGAAGAGTTTGACATAATGAATGAGTTTTCAAATGTGTTTTATGAAAGAGGTTTATGGCTTTCTGATGTAAATTACAGAAAGCAAGAAAGAAACACCCTCCCACAACACAAGAACCCAAACCCCAGTACAATTTTGAAATTTGAAAAGCAAGAAAAAACAAAATATTCTTCAATCAAAACACTGTATACCTGGTAAATTTTTTGATGAAATAAACTATAGATCTGAAGAGAGCGCTTGAACACCTTTCCAATGCCTATTTGTTTTTGAAAAATAGAGTCTAGACGCAAAAGTTATGCCCCATGGAGTGCTAAAAACATGTTTTGAATTTGATTGGAAAAAAATGCATCAAAGCATCAAAACCAGAAAATAAGACCTACACCACTGGATTCGGCTTTGAATCAGCTTTCCGACGATATTTCATTTTCAAAAGACAGAGCTAAAATGCCCATTTTACAACCAATTTACTGGAAGAGGTCAAAAAAGGGCCCAATCACCTTCCCAAAGCCCTTAGGGGCTAAAAAAAGGGTTCCCTAGTCAAATCTAAGACTAGGGGCTGGCATCCTAGGGGTTGGGGTAGAGCCCCTAGTCACCCACGTGACCGGCATTGGGCTAGAGCAGGGTGTTGGTCGCTGATAGGACCAATTGTTTGCTAGTTAAGCCCTCAAGGGTTGGGCGTGGTGGATTGGCTGGAGGCACCATCGGCTGGGAGGCCGCTGGACGGTGCACTAGTGTTTGCCTAGCGGTAGAGTGGTGGCCACCCAATTGAGAGAGGGTGGTGCCCAATTTATAACTGGGAGCGCTCTTTCTAAACAAAAAAATGATTTTTTTTTAAATTTGTTTTCTTTTTTTTTTGAATTTTTGCATATAAAATCATGCCCTAGGGTCTGTATGGCCTTGGGGAAACTCTTTTGGCCTCTCAAGCCAACTGCACTGAAATTGGGCAAGTTTTATGTCAAAAAACTTGGAAATGGCTTCCTAAGGGAAAGCGTGAGGTCAATTTGGGCTCAAACTGCACCAAATGAAAAAGGTATGCCTTGCATCAAAAAGGAAAACCCCAAACCCTCAAAGCTCCAAAAACACTTCAAAAACATGAACAAGAAGCAATAGTTATGGAGCTCTGATACCATGTAGAAGTTGATAAAGCCAACTTCACAAAACTCAAAGATCACCTGCATGCAAATAACCTGTCACAGAAAGGAAGAGATGGAGACAAAAAAAGAAAAGGGTGATCTAAAAGCTAACGATGCATTAATCAGAGAGAATCATATAATACAATGAGATCAATCCTTATGAAGCAGATCAAGAAACCCTAAAGTGTAACCTAAAAGGGAGCATTCAATTATTAAATGCCTACAAAATTCAAACTAAGTTAATCTTAAGAGAAATATAAAAGGTAACTTAATTAAAATAATTAAGTAAAGAACCTTTTACTCTAACATAAACAATCCCTTAAATCATTTTTTCATAAGGTATTCATGTTTTCAATTCAAGCAAGCTAGGGTTAAGCATATCAAGTCTTCACAAGGTCATCAAGATAACAATCAAGATCACTTCTAGGGCATTCAAGGGTAGATTCTTCACCCATTGTTGCAACAATTCAAGATCCATCATCATGGAAAGGTTATAATTGCATTACTTCATATTCATGCTTCATTATCTTGTTTCTTCATTTTGGTGTAATTACCTAAAAGGGGTTTGACCAAGGCAAACCCCTATTCCCTAACAATCAACACTTTCTTTCTCTTTCTTTGTGTGACTGCAGATCTAGGTACTTTGAAGGCTTGGATATGATTGAAGAATAGGTTTCAAACTTGTTGGATTCATCTCCCTACTGGAAAGGTCAAAATCTCTACAAAAAGTCACTTGCAGCCTTGAAAATTAAGGTTTCAGATTCAGATACCTAGAGGAACATAAGAGAAGACTGAGAGCTACAAATTCCACTTTTGAGTTTTCAAAAAATTAAAAGTGGACTCATTATCATTAGTGGTGAATGAGTCCCACTATACCTATTTTTTAGAGATTTTTGTGGATTCAGATACCCATTTTCCTAAAAGTTGCTCTGGTATAGTTCTCCCAAAATTGGGACTGATTCACCCAGAATGGTGAATGAGTCCCACCAGGTTTTAAAATTAGCATCTTTAGGATTTTAGAGTTCTATTGCATCCTCAACAAATCTCCTGGTGCACACTTTTAGTTTTACAGTTTTCTATTTTGTTTCATGATCATTTCTAGGTCATTTAGTATATGTTTGAATATCACATTTTGTTTTCAAACATTTCATGTTTTCCAAGTTTGCACTTGGTGGTGAACCCCTTATTCAGCCTTTTCTAATCCCAAACCCTATCCTAGGATACCTTACTGTCAAATATTTTCCATCCTTCTTTGGGGGAAGATCTCCAAGGTGTCCTTGAGTGTGAACAATGTGAAATTGGATCCCTTTTTTTAACAAGGAAGTGAAGCATCCATTTCCATTGTCCACACTAACACTAGAGTTGTAGAGATGGCTGACTTAATTTTCTCAAAGGAAAAATTTCCTTCCAAGGTCCATTTGAATGCTAAGCCCTTCTTTAGTGTCAACGTGATGGGTCTCACAATGCTTGTGAAGTTTGAAATAAACTAGCTGACAAAGTTAATTTTCCCCAGGAAAGACTGTAACCCCTTCTAGTTGATGGGTAGTGGTAGTTCTATTATAGACTTCACCCCTGGGTAAACCCAAAAAAGTGGTTTACAATTTGACTGAGGAAGGAAAAGTTAAAAAAAATGACCCCATGCAAAAAAAATTGGTTTTTGGGGTTTGAATGAACCCTTTGGTTTGAGAGAACCCAAAAAGAGTTTGAATGAACCTTGGTTTGAGCGAACCAATTAAATGCAAGGTCACACCATTCCTGCCAAAAAACACAAAGAATTTTTTTTTGAAAGGGGGTTCGAATGAACCCTAGTATGAGCGAACCCCTGGGGGTTCGCCCGAACCCCCCTTTTCTCACCTTCTCACCCTCTGGCACAAAAATATTCCAGAATTTTGTGTTTCAAAGCTCGGGTTGAGGATGAAAATGGAGGAGAATTCACAGACCTAACTGGATGATGGTAGTCCTCAGAATGAGCTATCCGATGAATATAATTTTAATATGTTTTGGTTTTATTATGTTTTTTTTTTTAGTTTTATTAAACATAGGTTTTTCACCCAAAATCAAGCTCTTTATTCTATACATGTGAAAAAATAGCAGATTATCAAGTTTTTTTTTCAAAAATATGAGTGCACCAGATATTGAAGAACTTCATCCAACCAAAGAAAAAATGAATTTCGATATATACAAAAAAAATTATGCGTTATACGGTCCGCCTATGTCTGAATTGTAATTGGTTTGACTTTGAAACTTGATTAAGGAAAAAATATTTAATAAAACACTATCTAACCAATTCGAAGCACTAGATATTATAGTTACAAATCTAAATTCAAAAAAAATAGAATTTTATCATTCATGGAAAAAAAAATTATGTGTTATACGGTGAGCATCACTCCTTAAAAATGTTGTTTATTGAAAAAAAATAGTTTTCAAAGGAGATGGAAAAAGAAGTACAATCTGATTCCAAAAAATTTGAAAAAAATATATTTAGAATCTATAGACAAAATGTGACAAACCACTAGTTTGTATCATCTTCAAATTCTTCACGGTTTAGCTGCTATAGGTGCCTGAAAGTGAAGATTTCATTAGAAAATATATTTCAGTGTCCAATTTGGCCAAATTTGTAAACTAGTATTGTGGGATCACCCCCTTTCAGGATCTATGGCTATCCCTTCTTTAGATACTATAAAGCCAAGTAGCTTACCTTGTGGTATGCCGAAAACACATTTTTTTGGATTTAAGGAAATCCCGAACTGGTTGCATTTTTAGAAGATCATTTCTAGATGATCAAAGTGATCATCTTTTGATTTTGAAAAGAATGGTCAAGTCATCCAGATATATTAGGATGATCTTATTGATTAATCCCTTAAAGGCGATATCCATCACTCATTGGAAAGTGGCACCCGTATTGGAGAGACCGAATGGCATCTTTGCATACACGAACATTTCCACTTAATGGTGAATGTCATTTTGTATTGGTCCTCTTTTACATAAACTTGGATATAGCCCAAAACAATGTTCAATAGCAAGAACATCTTTGATCTAGCCACAGTTTGCAAGATTTTCTCCATTGATGGAAAAGGATAGTGGTCTTTTAATGAAGCTTTATTCAAATAACGAAAGTCCACGTCAAGCCACATATCAAAATTCTTCTTCCGTACCAGGACCAGACTAGATACCTAGGTGAAATGCTTAATCAGATATATAATCTTTGATTCGATCAACTTAGTAAGCTCTTGCTTCACCAACGCCTCCACATTTGGGTTATCTAGTCATTACTTTTGTCAGATGGGTTTAGAGCCTTCATCCAAGTCATAGTATGTTGGATAACACTAGGGTTGTATCCATTGAGGTTGTCGTAGGTCCAAGCTACAACTCCATCATATTTAGAGAAAATATTTCAACCTATCCTCGTCCACCTATGGAACGTTTCTCTCAAATTTTATCTTCCTACCACCCCCAACATCGAGATCTTCATAGTCATCTATGTTGACTACAAATCTCTGCTTACTATTTTTGGTGTCTTCATAGTCAAAAATATTCTCAAGAGAGATCAAGCCTTGTGAGAGGTTATTTCCTTTTAGTTGGATTATTTTTTCTTCAAAAACTTCTCCAACTTCTACCTCTGGCTGACTTGAAAACTTCCTTGACTATTGCAAGAAAGTAGCAATTTGATTGTCATACACAAAGACTTTCCATATTTGGTCTTTGTCAGGTATAGATAGTCTAATGATGGTATGCACCACATGTTGAATTTTGGTTGATTTGGGGGTTGGCTCAAATTGTGAGCAGATCAAAGCCATCTGGTCCGGAGTAGAGTTTTGAGATCACAGGATAACCTATATGTTCAAATCTTTGAACCCTTCAATAAAATCCCATATTTTCTCTGGTAGGACCTCATTCTTACATTTTTGGCAGATTCCTATCCTTAGATTTGGCTTTCAACCAACTCTGAATGTCCGAACACTTGTATTCTTTTTACACCCATCTGCTCTGCTAATGTCAATCCATGAACTAGCACCTCGTATTCTACATTATTATTTGAGCACAAGAACTAGAAGTAGAAAGCTCTGAGGGTCTTCGACCCAATTGGAGATATTAGTCAAATGTTGGCTCCAGAACTAGTTTTGCATTTGGCCTTGTCAAAATGTAGTTTCCATAAACTATTGTCACTTGGTTCACTATCTTTCTCCTATTCCTTTACTAATTTTGAAAGAGCTTGGTCTTCGTCGAAGATCAGATAAGTACCTAACTCAATAGCATGGAAATTATCGAAAGGATTAGAATCAATGAATTGATTAAGCAAGAATTCCACCTCAGGGGTCCGATCACTTGTGGCCTCTTCCTCTTCCAACATTTCTATGTAGTACATCTAATTTTTTGAAAATGAGGTATGTGCTACTTTGAAGCTCAATACTATGTCCTTTGCTATATGTTTGGGGTGCAAGGGCTAAGACAAGATCTTGATCTTTGCCCCATGCTTTTTCCACAATATCAAATGAGACCAATCAAGTGCTAGATATCCACCAAGCTTTGCTATGAAGTCCCTTGAAAGGCACATACCGAAGACAGGGGGGATGTCAATTATGACCACTTCTTACTTGATGTTTTGGCTCAGATAATGCAGCTAATATTCAAGACCTTCTTCCCATCTAATTACATGATCCATTTCTCAAAAGTCTCATACTTTAGATTCAGAGCATCAACCACTTGTTTGGGTATGATCGTAGTGCTAGCTCCCGAATCGATCATATTATTGTGCAAAAGCTTATCTCCCATAATAAGATTCAAAAAGAAGGGAGTGGGCTTTGACTTTCTTACCTCTTTTACGTATGTTTTTCCTGTTGCATTTATGTATGCCATGACTCCTAAGGGTTGGGGGTCTGATGCGGTCCCTTTTCCTTTGTCATGTGGCGAGGGTGTATTCATTTGTAGAGATTGTTCTTCATTTTTCAACACCTCCTAGAGAAAGATCTACTCTGATATTGATAAAACATCCCATAGAGACACATTGACAGGTGCCTTCTTTATTTTCTCTACCACATTGAGCATTCTAGTCAGTGGGGCCTCTAGTTTAGGTAGGGTTTCTTCCCTTGCCTTAGGGAATGACAGGTCCACTGTGGATAGGCTTAAATCCTTGTCCTTTTCCCTCTACAAGGATGGTTGTGCCCATGACTACTGATTTGGTTGTGTCCACAGAGCTTGCTATACTTGTGGTTGTGGTCATTGTGGCTATGACCACTGGGGAGTTTGTTGCACACATTTCCCAGTGAGTCTTCTTTTAGATTGTGTATTGTAATCTGATTATACCTATAATGTTCTAGTTTTTGAAACATCATTTGTGAATATTGAATCTTCCTCTTCCATCCAAGAGAAGAGTGCTTGGTTCAATGAGATATCCAATTCTTGCTCCAAGGACATCCCTTACATCTACGCACTAAACTGGGAATTCTCCATTTTGAGAGATTGATAGTCTTTTTTGTTTGAAAATATTCCCTGGCTTCTCTATTCCACTATCTTTCGTTGAAGATTTCCCCTTAGGAATTTTTGGGGCATATGGTTATCATTGCATGGGAAACACCATGCATTATCATCTTCCACCAATTTTTTTTGACCTGGGACCAAATCTTTGTTCATGCTATTTTTGATAATCTACAGTGGCATGGTAACCAGGGCTATCTGGCCCATAGATTCCTATTGTTGATTGCTTCCTCTTGGAGATACTTGGTATGTATTGTGCTTGTAAGGCAGCCTCCCCCCTTAATAATTTTTCATGGGAGGCTTTGGAGGTGCTTCCTATTGATGTTGAATAATGACCAGCTCATTGAAAAAGGTCCTCATTAGGTTATTCATATCCTTGACATCT
>VDFB02193867.1:398160849-398226385 GCA_007258455.2 Sequoia sempervirens
TTTAAGCATGCTTCTAGACATTTCCACAATAGTGTGGTTTTTGTGCTCAATAACTCCATTTTGTTGAGGGGTGTAGTTAGTAGTCAATATCCTTTGAATTTTACATTATCTTGGAAAAGTCTTGAAGTTCATTAGAGGTGAATTCTTCCCCTCTATTTGAACATAAGATTTTGATAGGGCAACCAATTTGAACATTTCTTCACACTAACCTTAAATTTTTGAAATTTGGTAAAGGATTTTGATTTTTCTTTGATGAAATAAACTCAAACCCTTCTACTAAAGTCATCCACAAAAATGAGAAAGTATCTAGTTCTATTAATAGAAAAATTCTATATTAGACATAAATATCAACATGTACCAATTTACTTCTTCTCTCCAAGTTCTTTTTGTTTTAAAGGAATCCCAATGTCGTTTTCCAACAATACAACCTTCGACAAACCTCATCATCTTGTGTGATAAGCAATAATCCTCTCACCATTTTCTTTTGTGAAAACAATTTTAGTCCTCTAAACTTAAATTTCCTCATATTACATGTAACAACCAAGATTGATCTTTAAAAGTTGTGTTAAGAACTTGAGTCTCACTATATGCAAGTCTCAAAGGCAATATTTTATTTTGTAACATGCCAAATTTCACCACTATCAATTTTTTGTTATTTTTATCATAAATAGCACATTCATTATTTTCAAATATTGCATATTATCCCTTTTCAATGAGTTTTCCTATGCTCGAAAAATTATGTGCATATTATCCCTTTTCAATCTTGCTTTATTTTTATTGCAATTGTCCCCTTATTTGTGACTTTAACTTCTTTGTCATCACCAAGCCACACTTGAGTTTTAATTGACTCATCCAAGTTCACAAAGATGTTTTTATTCCCTATCATGTGATTATTGCAACCATTGTCAATAAGCCATACATTTCATTTGTAGCATTGCATGCATAAAATATTTTTTTCCTATTCTTCTTTTTCTTTAGAAAATTTTGCAGGCTATTTATTCTTTTTCCAACACTCTCATTCATATTGGCCAATTTTTTTGTAGTAATAACATAACTTATGATTTGTCTTGGTTTTGATTCATCTTTCATTATTATTATTTTTTCCTTTGTCATAACCATTATAACATATACCTCATCCATTGCTCGTTCCTTTATTAGCGCATCCTATTCTTCTAAACCTTCCTATTTCCTTATTAAATGCATCATTTGATCCTTTTTCCTTGTTTTTTGAGATACTTATATTTGTTTTAAAGGTCTATTCAACTATTTTTTTAGTAGACTTTTTCATTCTTTGCTCGTGGGTTTAAAGAGCCCATAAGCTTATTCATAGATAGGATCTTAGATCTTTTGACTTCTTAATGCCCATTGCACTATGATCAAATCAAGGAGGGAGAAACCTAAAAGTCCTTTCCATAATCTTCTGATTAGCCAAATGTTTTTCCATACAATCTAATATGATTAACCATACTCATTGCATGAGTAAATAACTCTTGCATAGGTTCAAATTTTTTCATGAATATGTTTTCAAAATATCTTCAAAAAATTGCAATTTAATTGTTTTCACTTTTTTAGTTCCTTGATATGCATTTTCCAACAAATCCTACACTTGTTTTAATTTTGTAGTTGCACCTATTTGTGGTCAAATTGATTCATGCGCAACATATTGGATAATGAAGAAGACTTTGAATATTTTTTCCTATTTTACCTTAACTCTTTGTACTTGACTTAAAGCTATGAGCTCAAGTATCTACAAGCTTTATATATCCATTTTCTATTAACTCTCACAAATTTTGTGAAATGAATAGGGTTTTCCTTTTTATACTCCAAATATTATAATTTTCTCCTTTGAACAAAGGTATTTCAAATTAAGATAAATTGACATTGTTTTTGGCTACCATACTTATCTCACAAAATCAAAATTTCAACTTTTCTTCACTCTCCACACATTTTTTTATTAATTCTATCTCCTACAAATAAATTTCACACAACCAATAACTCACCTCTCTACTAAGAATTTAGAGTCATTTATATATTCTTGCTCTGATACCAATTGTTGATGTTGGAAGAGAAGACCAATAACATAAGTAAATCAGAGATAATTAAATCACCACCTCTTGCAAGTTTCCAGGAAGTTAAATTGCCACTACTCTTTGTTAGTGAGAGTTATAGCATCCTAACCCACACTATTACCCCTGCAACCCTGGGCCTAGATAGCCTAATCTTCTTCACTAATCATGCTGGTAGTTACTATCTTTGCTATATGTACATCTCATATTTTGCTTAATTGATATAGGGGAGAGGACCAATAGTTGTGATAGTAGTTGTTTATATAATGCCCAATATTTTTATCAATATTGGACCAATAGTTGTGACTTTAAAATTGTTAGTATTGATGATGACTACCCATAATTAAACAAAATGCATTTCTTTGACCTAAAAAGCAACCAATCATGTGATTCCTCATCAACGCTCAATAAAACATGTTGTGAATGCACTAGTATTGGTCTCACTTTCTTTTTGGGCCTTTTTGGACACCTTGACAAAAAGCATGCTGATGTGGCCCTGAAACCTTAGTTATAAGCAGGGGATTTGTCGAGTATGCTACTAAAAAATTGAGAGTGATTTGAAATTTCCATGTAGGATATTAGAAGCGTGAAACTAGGGTGGTCAACTACTGGATCCTCTCTCCTAATGATTTTATCCATTTTAATGTGTTCTTATTTACTTTACATTTTTGTGTTTTTCTCTTATGAGATAGAGCATGCTGTTTTTACTCTCATAATATAGAGCGTGCTTTTGTTCAACTTACATGGCTTATCAGTATGGGTAGTCAATGTATTAATATGGTTTGGATGAAGAAAGGTCACAACATTCCATGTTCTAACTTGTGTGATATATGGGAAAGAGGGATCCAGTTTTGTGTTTGGCTTATATGGACTGGTACCCTTCACCAAGGGCGTGACTGTGTATGTGGGAGGTGGCAAGAACTAATTAGAGGTTCACATGATCTGATCTTCTTTGCAAGCCTGCAAGTGTATTTCAAGTCTATGAATTCTTTTGAAAGGGGCATGATTCCTTAATCTCGTGCATAATGATCGAGAATTGACTGTGAAATGAGCGATCGAGGTCACAAATTACTTCACAAATTGATTGTACATGATAGCAAGAGTAGACTGCACATAACAATAGTTTGTGGTAGCCATCAAATTAAAGACAGCTAATAGAAGCCAAATTGAGTTGCTACCAAAAGGTTTAGCCTTTAGTCACATGCTAGGGTTACATGAGGGCTAAAACCTTGTCATTCCTACTAGTCAGCCCACTTTTAATTTCTCTAGAAAATTGATTTTTGAAAGGAGTTTGCAAATTTAAAATTGTCAATTGTAATTTAGGATACATAAGGAAAAATTAAAAGTGTCATAACTTTTGATTGAAAATTCAAAATTGAGTGTCGTTTTTTTGAAAGTTGGTATTTATCTATTTTTGATCCATTGCAAATGTTATCACACTAAAATCATAAAGTGTCTTTTCTCATTCTATTGGATTTGTCTAACTAAACATATAAAGTGCCAAAATCTTGGGGGGATCCAATATTGAATCAAGGGGGATGTTGTGTAGTGCACGCACTTCCTACTTTCATTTGTGTTCTTCATTTCTACATTTTCATTTATAAAAAAAAAAAGTTTCTAAGCATGAATTCAAATCAAGTTATTGTGCCATTAACACGGTCCTTTAACTATCATGACTTGAAACTAAAAGTATAACTTGTCATAAAAAACAAAGGGTTATAAGATGACAATGGGCACTAAGAAAGAACATGTTGTTGAGGAAGCTATAATAAGTGTGATGAAGCCTTTGGATTTTTGTGTCTAAATGTGTCTCTTGAACTTCTCTTTCATGTAGAATCATTATATAAAGTCAATGAAGTTTGACTTGCATTAGATTTTTTTTTTGGGAAGGTGGATAAATGAAAGGTCGTTAGTTAGAGAATAACCTCATAAGTTTGAGCCCCAACTCCTTCAACACTCTAAACAACTTCTTTAATAAGTTCAAATCAATTATGATACAATTAGAAGAATATGTCCAATAGAGAAAAAAGAGGATTAGTTAGTTCCTTGTATATTCTCCAAACTAGGTCCTGGTTACTTCATGTTTGCATCTACCTTATACTCCACTAAAGGGGCCCTTGGGTCAATGGTGTGGAAGATGCCTTTAGATAACTTCATTGCCAACTTGACTAGGGAGCAAGATAGGTTAATATAGATGGGCACATTGAAGTCTTCAAAACCTCAAGCCCTTATTGTTAAGAATGAGAAACGATAGGCTTCAAATAGCAAGGGGAAGAAATAAAACACTTAGGAGGATAAGGATACCAAGAAAGAATAGAAAACATAATCCTCCATACCAACATTGAAACTTCTTCTAGTCAAGGGAAACCTAAGAAAGAAAAAGTTAAGTGTTCCTATTGCAAGAAAATTGGGCACAATGAGCACAAATATATCAAGAAGAATATTGACCATGTCTCACATCTTCTCAATGAGAAGCACAACACAGGGGTTCTTGAATCTATCAAACAATCTTCTTCAACTCAAGAATCTACTAAGGCAAAGGAAAAAGGAGAATAAAAATCTAAGAGCAAGGCTTTAGTTGCCACTACAACATCATCATCAACGCTTGTTTGGACCATTAACTTAGTTGCCTCAAATCATGTGGGTTCTTCATAGGTTGAGTTTTGTTCCTTAGAGCCTCATATTAGGTGTTCTATCACTTTGGGTGATGACACTTTAGTAGCAATTATAGGGAGAGGCTCTCTTAAAGTTGAAAGTGAAACATTCACAAATGTTCTAAGTATACCTTCACTTTTAGCTAATCTCCTATCGATGTATCAAATTACCCACATATGAAGGGCATGAAATTTCACTTTTCTCCATAATCAATCAATATTAGAGAGATGCATAACGATAATTTGTTAGCTTTGATAAGGGAAAATCACTAAGCTAGGTTATACACTTTCTCAAACTTTGCAATTGATGTTTCTCCTACATCATTGCTTACTCAGTCAAATGAAAGAAAATAATGGAATGGTTGGTTTGGCCACCTTAAATACTACTACCTCGAGTAGCTTAAACATCCAGGGTTTCCTAGAGTTATATTTTCTAAGGGTCTTTGTGAGGGTTGTACCCTTGGGAATCATTTTCAATAGAAACTTGACAAAGGAAAAATCATAGAGGGATACACCAGCTTTGGATCTTGTTCACAATGATATATTAGAGGAATTTTCACATCCATCTTTTTCTAAGGTTAGATATATTTTCACTTTCATAGATGACTTCTCTAGGTACACATGGGTCTACTTTCTTCAGCAAAAAAATATGAAGTCTTCAACAATTTTCAAGACTTCAAGAATCTTGCTAAAAATATTCATGGAAAGTTGTCAAGATTCTTTAGACAGATAATCAGGGTGAGTATGCCAAAATTAAGTTTGAGTAGTTTTATACATCAAAGGAAATAAAATTTTAACACGTAGTTGCTTACATTCCCTAATTGAATGATGTTGCAAAATGTAAGAACAAATCCTAAAAAGAGATGGATAACTATATGATACACTCCAAGGGTCTCACACCATAGTATTGAATATAAGAAATCAATTATTTTTGTTATATTTAAAATAGGGTTCCTCATAAAGCATTGAGGGAAATCACTCCCTTTGAAGCTTAGATAAGTAGGAAACCATCAAATGAGCACTTCATAGTCTTCAAATCTCTAGCCATATATGTTGACACAACATCATAAGGCAATAGAACCATAGTACAAACCTTGAATATTTCTAGGCTATCTAGATAATGTGAAAGGTTATCACCTAATCCATCCTACCACACATGATTTTTTCATTGAGAGGAGTGTTAAGTTTCAAGAGATTCCTATTGAATCTACACTTGAATTTTCTATTTCTATTATGGAATGACTTGGTTTTGATGATTCTTATGATGACTCAAACCATCCATAGTAGATTCCCAAGGAAAAATGTTCTTCCAATTCTAATGATGAGGATAGTGGTGGAGATTTATCTTCATCCACTTCTAAACATGCGCTGGAGGACGATATTATACCACCTAACTCACCCACTTCTTTCCCTCTTTGGGATAAATAAACATTTTAGAGTATAAGTACTTGGGTAAGAAATTCAATACATGGCAAATGCATAAGGCTAGACTATTAAAGTTCATTGCATGCTTACTTTTCCTCAACATCCAATCCATTGACATTCAAAGAGGCATCTACAATACATGAATGGTATAGTGAGCTTGGGTGATCCCACAATACTAAACCGTGAGGAATTTGAAGATGATGCAAACTAGTGATTTGTGACATTTTGTCTGTAGATTCTAAATATATTTTTTTCAAAAATTTTGGAATCAGATTGCACTTCTTTTTCCATCTCCTTCAAAAACTAGTTTTTTTCAGTAAACATCATTTTTAAGGAGAGATGCTCACCGTATACAACATAACTTTTTTTCAATGAAGGATAAAATTCTATTTTTTTCAAATTTAGATTTATAACTATGATATTTAACTCTTTCATTTGGTTTCATAGTGTTTTATTGAATATTATTTCATTAATCAAGTTTCAAAGTCAAACCAATTGCAATTCAGACATAGGCAGACTATCTACAACATAATTTTTTTTGTATGTATCAAAATTCAATTTTTTTTTACTAGATCAAGGAAATCAATACCTAGCCTGCACATATTTTTAAGAATTTTATTTTGATAATCTGCTATTTTCCACATGTGCAAAACATAGAGCTTTATTTTTAGTGAAAAACCTATGCTTAATCAAACTAAAAAAATAAATACATAATAAAACCAAAACATATTAACATTATATTCAATGGATAGCTTGTTCTGAGGACTACCATCATCCAATTGGGTTTGTGAAGTCTCCTCCATTTTCATCCTCAACTCAGGCTTTTAAGGGAAAAAATTTGGAGAAATTTGGTGCCAGAGGGGGAGAAGGGGGGAAAAGGGGGTTCGAATGAACCTAGGTTTGAGAGAACCCCCCTTGGAGATTCGCTCAAATCTAGGTTCATTCAAACCTAGGTTCGAGCGAACTCCCCTTGGAGGTTTTCTCAAATTTGGGTTCATTCGAACCTAGGCTCGAGCAAACCTCCTTTCCACAAAGTTTTCCTTTGTTTTTTATTCCGAGAAATGTGAAATATGGTGGGACCCAACATTTAATATGTTTTCTCAAAGGGGGGTTCGAGTGAACCCCCATTGGGTTCACTCGAACTGAAAGTTCATTCAAACCCCCAAAAACCAAAATTTTCTCCATGGGGGCATTTTTTGCAATTTTCCTTCCTCACTGGAATTGTAAACCAGTTTTGTGGGTTTATATTACTATGCATGATGAATATAATTCATTAATGATGAATCACACTTGGGACTTGACATCACTTCCTTAGGGAAGGAAGGTGGTTCGATGTAGGTGAATATATCAAACCAAGTTTTATGTAGATGGGTCAATCAATAAGTACAAGGCACATTTGGTTGCTAAGGGTTTTTTACAGGTTGTTAGCATTGACTATATAGATACCTTTGCACCCATAACCAAGATGATTTCTATCCATATCACACTTACTATTGCTATAACGCATGGTTGGGATGCACATCAGATGAGTGTGAAGAGTGATTTTTTTCATTATTGAGACCTTGAGGAGGAGATCTATATGGAGAAGCCACTAGGGCTTGTTCATGACTCATCCTTAGTTTGTAGACTTAGGAAATCCCTCCATGGCCTCAAACAAGCCCCTTGCACTTGGTATGCTAGGATGGATTCCTTCCTACTAGCTTTATATTTTACTCGATGGCATTCATATCCTAATGTGTATCTCTTACAAAAAGACGATTCATTGTTGATACTGCTAATTTATTTTGATGATATTTTGATCAATGAGAGCTCTTCATCTACTATTGTAGTAGTGAATTTATATTTGCATTCAATAGATTTAATATGATAAAACAAGATTTATTGCATTACTTCCTTGGTATTGAGATTTGATAGTCTAACTCAAGGATTAATCTTGCACAACCTAAGTACAATATTGATATACTTGCTTGATTTCACATGGCTGATTGTAAGCCATATTTGACTCTATTTTGATGGATTCAAGCTTGAGGCTAACTACATTATACCATTGATTGATGCACTACCTTGTATCAAAAACTTGTTGGTAGTCTCATCTATTTGACTTGAATACTAGGCCTAGCATTTCCTATGCACTAGCCATGCTTTCAATATTTATGTAGGAACCTCATGAGTTGCACTAGAAAGTACCTAAGAAGGTCCTTCACTATCTTTGAGGTACTCTCAAATTTGGAATTCACTAAAAATTTGGTATAAAGGTTGACTTGGTTGGATACATAGATTCAAATTAGGTTGGTAATGCTCATAATTGTAAAATTCCACTTCAAGTTAGTTTCTCACTAGGTTCTTGTCCTATCAGTTGATCTAACAAAAAAAGGCTATTTATTTATCATCCATAGAGGTAGAATTCATTGGAGCATTAGAGTATATGGGAGCTATTAGTGCAACTAGTGAGGCTCTTTGGCTTCAAGGAATTCACAATGAGTTTGGAATTTCATTTAGACAACCCATAGTAATCTATTGTGACAACTAGAGCACCATCCAAATGTGTAGGAATCTAGTCCAACATCAACATACCAAGCACATAGAGATTCATATGCATTACATTCAAGAGCTCATTCATCGTCAAATTTTGAGTTAGTCTTTTGTCACTATTCAAATTAGCTTGTTGACATTTTCATTGAGCCTTTTACTAAGAGAATTTATATTCATCTACAAGATCTTCTTGGGGTGTACTCTACTTTAGTAGCAACATCATCTTTGCAGAGGCTTTCTAGTCCTCTTCATCTTCTTTTATCTCTTTTGCGGGCAGATTTTTCCCATTGGGTTTTATCTCTTTCTCCGCTTTATGAGAGATTGCATTGTACTTGGGTACCTCATCATGTCTAGTTTTTAGGACCTAGTTTCATTGTGCCCACCTAAGCTATGCTTAAATGGGGGTGGTAGTCTATAAATTATGCATTATAACATATGGTTATACACATGGCATTAGTTCTAGTTAGGTGCCCTAGTCAATGATAGTTAACTTTCCACCTCTTGCAAGTTTTGAGGAAGTTAACTCACCACTACTCTTTGTTACTGGGATTTAGCTACCTAGTCATCTCTAATAATTGTGTTGGCAATTGCTCCTCTTTTTCTATATTTACATCTCATTTTTGGCTTAATTGACATGTCGGTTTTATCCCTTTTCATGCGTTCTTCTTTGCTTTATAATTTTTTTTCTCTCATAGGTTAGAGTGTGCTTTTGTTCAACTTATGTGATTTGTTCAACTTTTGTGATTCCTTTTATATCCACATACTCAATATCAAACTCACTTAGGATCATCACCTATTTGTTCATATATCTTGTGAGAGTAGCTTTGGAAAGTAGAAAAAATAGCCAACCCATTAGGGGCCAATAGAAAAACAAAGTCATCAATCAACCTCCAAGAAATGTCACATGTCCTCCATAACTAGCTCCTCCAACTCCCAAGAAAAATTCTCAGGAAGATCACCCAAGTCGGCCACATTCCACTCTCCCATCTGCTAAGACACCCACTTAGCCAAACCATCAACCACCTTATTCCACTCTTGAGGGATATGGTAGAAGGTGATAGAGTCCAGGACCTCACCCACTGAGATGATTTGTCTAACCACCACAAACAACTGGTAATTCACATCCTCAAATTGGTGCTTGTTTAGCAACTCAATCCAATATGAGAATCAGATTCATAGATTATCCTCCTCCAACCCAAAGCATAGGCCCTTTTCAGAGACACCAGAATAGCTAACACCTCCATGAAATTATTCAAGTGTTTACCCTTGTACTATAAGAAGAAGAACTCAACCACTCCAAAACTATCTCTACCAATGCCACCAACCCCAACATAACTAGGGTTGCCTCTAGAGGACCCATCAGTATTGATCTTCAACACCCCTAGATGAGGTGGCCGCCAATGCCCATTACATGAAACCTTTCCCCTAGCACTCCTACCCATCCCAATCTTGGGCCCATGTTCTTCACAAAGAGGAAGCCCTAATCGTCAAACCACACCTAAGTTTCCAAGATCCATAGGGACCAATAGGTCACACTTACCACCAAATTTTCTTGAAGAGCCCCCAAAATTCTCATCCTAACCTATCGCACTTGAAACTTCTTATTTAGAAAATCCTCTAGTTGTGCTCTAACCAAATATATCAGATAATCAAGCTAGGACCAATGTACAAGCTATGTGGAGGAAAGAAGCTTTATCAAGAGGATTCCCCGGCTTGACCTATAACTCAACCAAAGAGGAGACATGTATACACAACTGATGCTGGGCATCCCACCAAAGATTCCAAATCACCCGACCAAGGGAACACTGGAAAAAGAGATGAGAAGAGTTCTCATCACTATTAGAGCACATGGAAAACATTGAGGGGACCTAGAACCAACGCTTCTAGAGATTCTCCTAAGTCAAGCATCTATTATGAATCACTAGCCAAGAGAAGAAATTGCACTTGGGAAAAGAGAATTTATTCCAAATCTACTTCAACTTGGGGACCCCAATACACCAAAAAATCTACTTATCCAGCACCTGGTAACCAAAGGTAAAAATGAATTTACTTTTTGGATCATGACCCCAAGCCAAAACATCCATCTCAAGAATAGAATTGTAGACCCTACTAGCCAAAATGCAAGCTAGCTCTTGACGTTCCTCCATCGATTCCCCAAGAGGCCACTCCTACGGGTCCCTCCACTTATACAAAGTAGCTAGAGCCAAAGCAAGAGGAGTTTTGAAATTATCAAAACAACTCCAACCAACCTCCAAAAAAATCCTACATAAATCCTATAAGTGAGGGTGAGTTGACATAATAGGAGGATTACCATCCCAAGAGTCAAACCAAAAGAGAGCATCTGATTCACAGTTGTAGATCCAGAATAGTCCTTATTTAATAAACTTGGCTCCCCTTTTGAGGGTACTCCAAACCATAGAACCTCTACCCATAAGGTTGCACCTAGGAACATCTGCACACTCCACCCCCCAAGATACTTAGAAGTGAGGATCTTAGCCCAAGTCTAATGTGGTTGAGAACACCAACACCAATAAAGTTTAGCTACCAAATATTTCCCATTCAAATCAGCCCAACGTAACCCCAAACCACCTTCTTGCTTAGGTCAACACACATCCTCCCACTTAACAAGACTCCACTTCCTCAAGAGGAGATTTCCAGACTAGAGAAACTGATGACAAAGACACTCAAAGTCTTTGAGAAAGCTGGCAGGAGTGGATAACACAAAGCACCTGTACAATGGGAGAGCTTGAACAACCAACTTCAAAAGAGTCACTCTTCCTGTACTAGAGAGCCACCTGCAAGTCCAATGACTAACTTTTTTATGAAAATTCTTGATAACATATTTCCAAAACTACCATGGTAGTGTGAATATCAAGAGGGATTCCAAGCTAAATAAAGGGAAGCGAACCAATTTAGAACTTGAGGATCCTAGAAATTCTTTGTTGAATCAACTTAGGAGTGTTAAAAATACTCAATCCCAAAGCTCCCACCTTGCTCAAGCGTATTAAATTAACCACTTGATCCACCTTGGCAAAGCCCATCAAAGTTGTGCCATCCACAAATTGAAGATGGGATTGGGGGGCAAAGAATTTCCCCAACGCCAACCTTGAATAAGATCAAGTTCCACACGAGATCTAATGAATCTCCCAAGCCTCTTATTCATCAAAATAAATAAGTGGATAGAGGACCCTCTTGCCGGAGACCCCTAGACACCCTAAAAATATTTGAGGGCTCTCCATTGATAAGCGCAATGGAGGAGGAAGTGACACAACTCGTAACCCAATCAATCCAGGCACTACCAAACCCAAAATCCTGCAAGATATTGGATAAAAAGTCCCATTTGAAATGATCATAGGCTTTGGCCATGTCCAACTTAATAAAAATATCCTTTTCCTTGGATGAGGCCATGGAATGCATAGTCTCAGTTGCAATAACAACACCATCAAGAATCTTCCTACCAACCACAAATCCACCCTGCTCCTAAAAAATCAACCTTTTTAGCCATGGCTTCAATCACTCCGCAATCAACTTACTAATTATTTTGTACACCACATTACACAAGGAAATAGGTCTAAAGAGATCCAATGAATTGGATCCTTCCCTCTTAGGGATAAGAGCCAAAAAGTTTGCATTCATGGATCTTAGTATTTGTTTTTTCCTCAAGGACTCTTGGACAACCTTGAGAAGGTCAAGCTTAACCACCTCGAAAAACAAAAGAACTCAATTGGAAATCTGTCAAGCCTAGGAGCTTTACCCTTCTTCATCTGAAACACAATACCCTCCACCTCCTCCAAGGAGATCAGTTTGAGAAGAGAATCATTCATTTCATTGGTCACCTAAGAGGGATGCAAGTTAAAATTGTAGCCTCATCATCATCAGCAAGGGGAGAATCATCGGAGAACAAGACAAAATAATCAGATAGCCTCTTGAGAAATCTTAGCAAAAGAATACAAGTGATCCCCATCTAGGGACCTGAGAGAAGAAATGATATTGCCCTACTTTCTATCCCTAACCAAGTTGTGAAAAAATTTAATTTTCATGTCCCCTTCTTGGAGCCAATCAATGCGATACTTTTTCTTCCAAAATATTTCCTCCCTAAGCTTTCATTCCTCCACAACCTTTACCGCCACTGCTTCCAACAAATTCGACTCCTTAGAGAGTCCCTGAGCCTAGATACAGTGAGTAATAGAATCCAAGTGATCCTGACCAACCCTTTTAGCTTGGAAGACATTGCCAAAATGGTGTCTATTCCAACGTTTTAGCATATACTTGATATAGTGAAGCCTCTTGGAAAAGGAGTACATAACAGTGCTGAAAGTTGACTTCTCCGAGCTCCACCAACCAGGGACAAGATCATGAAGTGAAGCATCATGAAACCACATGAGCTAAAATATAAAGAATTGTTTTTTTGAGAATTTGGACCAACAAGGAGAAAGTTTGATTGGCCAATGATTAGAACCTCTCCAATCCAAAATATTAGAGCCAGTTATCCATTTGTCACCAACCCAAACGCTGGAGACCAAAATCCTGTCCAGCCTCTTTGAAATAGTTACATCACCAATCCTCCTATTATTCTAGGTAAACAACCCATTCGAGGGTTTGATATCCACCAGATTCAATAGAGCCACGTTGTCTCTGAGGAGATTCGAGGAAGGATCTAGACAAGCATTACCACCCCTTTTCTCCTCAAGGGAGGAGATAACATTGAAATAACCTGCCAAAATATAAGGAAGAAAAGGCTCCAAAGAACATAAATATCTAACATGAGACCACAAATGTGTCTTACCAAGGAATTCAATAGGAGCATATATGCTAGAGAGAAAGCTTCTCTCACCCAACTCGAGGCTGCAAGCCATAAGATAAATAGAGTACCTGTTGGAGAACTACCAAATAGGTATAACCCTACACAAATCCAAAAAACAAGCAAGTCCCCCATAACTACCCTGCACTCCCACACACTAGTATAATCCTCTAATCTGATCTTTGTAGCCAAACTCAACATCCTTTCCATTGATAATTTGGTTTCCTAGAGGAAAACCACACCAAAAGAGTGAACACGAATTAAATCATGAATATCCTTTTGTCTAGGGATGCTATTCATAACCCTTACATCCCAAGATAAATCAATCATCTTTGGGGTTGGGAGAAGTGAGAATCAATAGTTCTCACAAAACTAGACTCCAACATCTCGCAAATTAGCTTCACCTTTTCCTAATCTTTCTTCCAACTTTAGGAATCTTCTCAGGGATGCCCTTTTTAGGGGGATTTTGTTGCAATCCCAAAGCCAAAGGGGTGTCTTTCTTTTACCAACTTCCCCGACACCTTTCTCAGTTGTGATTTTTGGACCAATAATTGTAGAATCCATGGTAATCTCTGGCACCAAACCAATTCCCCTAGGAAGAGGAACTAAGGAAGAGAGATTTGTGCCCATCTGAGCTAATAAACCCTCTGCCAGGAGTGGGACATCTAAAGCAATTGGTATAATCTCCAAGTGCTTCTCTACCAAAGAGTCATCCCCACATTGATACATTTTGACTTAAAATACGACAAAAGTTCGTCAGAATTATTTCGTCGATTTTCTGACAAAATTTGAAACATCAAAATTTTGACCCAACCAACGATGCTGGGTCAAAATTTTGACATTTCAAAGTTCGTCGGAAAATCGATGAAATAATTCTGATGAACTTTTGTCATATTTTGAGTCAAAATTTATCAATGCCAACAAGCCTGTTAGTGGGAACACCTTCCTCTTGGGCCAAGTCCTTTAAAGCCTTAAACCTATTGAAAGTTTCCTCTTCTTGCCTATCTTTAAGAGTCCTCTTTTGCACCCTACCTTTGTTATGAGACTTAACTTGCACAAAGCCATTCTTATCTACCACCACCCCCTACATAGGAGCCTTACCTTTGTCCTTATGAATAGGTTGAGAGGGGACATTAGCTGGACCGGTAGAATTAGAAACTTTGGGGCATTTCCGCTAAAGGTGCCCATATTCATGACATAAATGACATCGAAAGGGTAGAGCTTCATAATCTAGCTGATAGGTCTAGGAAGTTGACCCAATGCTCATGTCAATTGAATCTGAAAATGGATTATTTAAGTTGATTTCAATGCACACCCATGCAAAGGAAAGAACCCTTTTAGTCAATGTTTGTTGAGAGGAGTAAATATACTAAGCAAGAGAGCAATCATTTGTAATATATCACTTCACTAGCACTCCAAAGACAAATGGGGGAGACGCACCCAGACTGAAACCCTAGAGGGGAGTTCCTTAATTGAGTTGAACCCCACATGCCATGGTTCAATGAAGAGACTTACCTATTTGTAGGTGTAAGGCCCCCCTTCAAAGTCCCAATTTCTGTCAGCAACACAAGAAAAATCCACCATGAAGAAACTATTGGCCACCAACATTATATCAAAATCCCCTTCAGGATTCGAGATCTTTCGAACCCATGAGTCAAGGAAGGGAAGTGACACTCACATCCCCATGAACTTACAAATCAGTACATGATTGGAGTAATACGCAACATCTTTAGCCACAGAGTCAGGTTGAATAAAAAACATTGGATGATCAGGTGCTCGTTCCAAGCACCCATTTACCTTTTACAAACAAAATCCCACATTCCTCAATGAACCCTCACCTGGGTTAGCCATGATCAGAGAAGACTTCCTGCCTTTAGAAGAAATGGATACAAAACCCCTCTCCAACTAGAAGCAAAATACTATACCAAAAATGAGAAGGCAAAAGCCCCACTCGTGCAACAAAATCCCAAAGAAGTAGGTCTAAAATAAAACACAAACAATATATAAAGAAAATGACTTGAAACAATGAAAAGGCTCCCCTCATGGGAGGGCGCAATAAGCAACTGCAACCTTATGTTGAAGTTGTGAAAGCCAACTTCACAGACCCCGAAGATCACCTGCATGCAAATAACCTGTCACAAAAAGAAGAGATGGAGACAAACAAGCAAGGGTGCTCTGAAAGCAAAAAAAATGTATTCATCCGAGAGAGATAAATTACAATGATGAATCCTTATAAAAGGATATTGTGCAACCCTAAAAGAAACCCTAATAGGTAGACATTTAATAATTAATATAATTATTAAATGTCACAAAATGCAAACTAAAGTGAAATCTTAAGAGAGGAATAAAGGTAATTTAATCAACATGATTAAATTAAAACCTTTACTCTAACACCCCCCCTTAAGATGAGCAAAAGTGCAGTTACAAACATGTGCAAGAAAGCAAAGGTAACTACAATGCAAGAAAGTAAACTTGGGTCCCGACAACAAGGCCTGATCAGGTACCCAATTACAATCAAATCTCTGTAAAGTGGAGAAATAGAGAAAACCTCATGGGAAAAACTCTACTCCAAAAAGAGATGAAAGAAATAAATGCACTAATAAAAGAAGAATAGGAGGTGGATAACATAAGACCCCCCATAGACAACTTCTATCATATAAGTACATGTACAATGGTCTCCATAAGAGAAAAAGAAAGAGACTAGAAGGCCCCCCACAATGAAGAAACTCTAGTTGCACATATGGATGCCTGAGGTAGAATCCAGAAAGAGATCCTGAAGTGGCATATAATATTCCTCCCCTTGGGAAGAAAGGGATCCAAAGGATGAAGATGAAGAAACCCTGTGAAGAGAGAAGAATCAATCTATCTCAAGATGTGTGCCATAATAGGATGCTAAAGAATCTCTCTGTCTGAACTGAAACAAAAGATGTCAAATCCAAATTGAACTGAAAACTCAAAAACTGCAACCTCTGAATGCACAGATGATGGTGGACTAACAACTGGAATATGACTGTCAACAAAGAGGAGCTGAAAATCCTCAAAGTAATCCTCCGAATCTGCAATATAGGACTCTACAAACAAAGACAAAATGCCTACAAGATAAGAATCCCAAATAGCCATGTCTGAAAGATGTATGATGTCCTGCTTAGCTGAATCAATAGGAGCCAAAGAAGAGGCAATATCAAACTAATCAAGAACAACAGGAGAAGATGCTGATACAAGTATAATCTCAGTCTGAAGAGTAGGAACTGTGAGACAATCCTCTGATTCATCGAAATTTGTAAGGGTGTCTAAATACTGAAGTTCCTTTAAAGTATCATGATCAAAGGGTGCATTCTCTCTCCAAGCAATGGGTACAAGACAATCTGAAGCAGGATCCTCTGGGAATAGAGAAAGACTGGAATCTCCATAGATCTCCCAAAGATGTGTCCAAAGTGAGTGAGGACAATCAATGCCCGATATAGCCCACACAGTGTCAGAATCAACACTAGACAAAATAACTCCTACTATGTGATTTCTAATGATATCCCAAGCTATTTTTCCCTCTGAAGTTGCTGGTTTAGGTATGAGATCATACAAATAAGGCAAAATATTAAGCCACCTACATTGTGTAAGTATGCCCTTTGCCCATGACTCATAATTACCCCGTTCCAGAAAAAACAACTGAAGGGTGAGTAGAAAAACCCATGATAACTCTTCAAATAACAAAAAATTGAGAAAACTAACCTCAATACTAATAAACCAGATCAAATAAAGCCATCCCATGCAAACAAATCATTTCCAAGTGCTGAAACGTCCAAGTAATTGACAGATGTGTGAAAACACAAAATACTGAATAAAATATACCTGGTGTAGATTCTAGAAAAATAAATGATAGATCTGGAAGGAGAACAGAAACACCTTTCCAATTCCTCTTCGTTTGCGAAAAACAAAGTCCGTATGCAAAAGTTATGGCTCTAGGAGTGCAAAAATCTTGTTCTGACTTTGACTGAGAAAAACAGCTTCAAAATGGAAAAAACTGAAAATAAAACCTACACCATCAGATCAGCACCGGAATCAGCTTTCCAACGGTATCTTGTTTGAAAAAAACGGAGATCATACGCCCATTTTACACCCGATTTTGGAAAACCTCCTGAAAATGCACAATTAGGCCTCTAGGAGCCCTCAGGGCCAAAAAAAATAAGCCCCTGGTCGCATGCAAGACTAGGGGGCTGGGCGACAGAGCCCCTGGTCACCAATGTGACCACCGCAGGGGCTGATTGGCTTGCAGGGGGCTGAACCAAAGCCCTCGGCTGCTCATAAGACCAACGGCTAAGGCAAAAAGCTCGACAGGGGTGGAGCGATGGGCTCCCGGTCGCTGATGGGACCTCACAGGAGTGCTGTAGGGCCCTCGGGGGCTGAAGCGTAGGATTGGCGGCTCGGCAAAGGAGCTTGGCGAAGCTCGGTGGCGAAAGGGCTGAAACCGCCGGTGGCGATTGGGGACCGGCGGTTGCCTGGTGGCCGCTCAGTGGCCGCCGGGCGGCGGAGCCTTCTAAACTGCAAGCGCCGGCCCAGATCTCAAAAAAACACATTTTTTCAAAAAAAAATTGATTTTTGTGCAAATTTCACCTCGAAAAATGAGCCATCAGGCCGTACGGCCCTGGGGCTAAATTTTTTTTGCCTCCCAGATCAACAGTGGCCAAATTGGTCATGCCATATATGAAAATATGGGTTTTCGGCCGCTCTAGATCCAACCATGAGGTCCGTTTGGGCCCAAAATGCACCCAAAAAATGGAGTAAGCTAGATCCACTCAAAATCAGCCAGAAAACTTCTGAAAGCCCTATCAAACCCTCGAAACTCCAAATTCTTCATCAATCGAACAGGAAGCAGCAGGTTTGGAGCTCTGATACCATGTTGAAGTTGTGAAAGCCAACTTCACAGACCCCGAAGATCACCTGCATGCAAATAACCTGTCACAAAAAGAAGAGATGGAGACAAACAAGCAAGGGTGCTCTGAAAGCTGAAAAATGTATTCATCCGAGAGAGATAAATTACAATGATGAATCCTTATAAAAGGATATTGTGCAACCCTAAAAGAAACCCTAATAGGTAGACATTTAATAATTAATATAATTATTAAATGTCACAAAATTCAAACTAAAGTGAAATCTTAAGAGAGGAATAAAGGTAATTTAATCAACACGATTAAATTAAAACCTTTACTCTAACACCTTAATGGTCACAAACTGTCATGCCCATGCCAAGACTCTCACCCTTGCCTTACATCACCATTTTTCTTCCCCAATATAGCATTGATCTTGTGAACTTCATGCTCATTTAATAATTTCTAGTTATCTACATTCATTACCCTTACTAATAATTTTATTGAATCTCTTTTCCTTTTCACCTTGTTTCCAAGACAACAAAATCTATATAGTGTAATACAAAAACACAAGGAGAGCCTCTTACATATTATATGTGTCTAGCTAATGACCCTAACTATTTTTCTCTACACACCCTACAAATGACTAACATCAATGAACCATGATACAAAGATGAAAATAATTTAAATAACATATGAGTTCATTATTCAAAGTAGTAAAAATATTGACCAACAAAACTAATGAAGATTCTCTCTATAGTGTTGTACTAGTTGAAAAAGAAGGCATCTAGTGTAATGTTTTTAAACTACACATTTTTATTTGAAAGGTTATGTTGAAATTTATCCTTTTGTATAAAATTTTTATGTTAATTCTGTTGAAAAATGAGGTGTTTTCTTAGCTTAATACTCTGTAAAACTTTAATATTGCTGATCTAAGTAAGTCTTTTCTTTGTCACATATATTCTTTATGGGTGATTATCTTGATTAATCCATTTTACTGTTGTAGAATGTAGAGAGAAGTTGATAGAAGAACTAGACAGTATATTAGAAAGATTACACAAGATGTACCGTGGAGAAACCCTTTCGAGAAAAAACTCCACCAAGAATTATTCTATTATTCAATTTCTGAATTACAATAGCTCCAATTCTTGCTTGAGAATGCTTCTTCTGTCTTTACCAATCTTCTTCACACCTGCAATAACAATTATGAAAACTCTATTCAACTTGAATGAGATATAGAGACAATATGCAACCTTGTAATCTCCAAATGGTGATAATTACAATGCACAAGCTCAAGCCCTTGAAAAGGTACACCATATTCCTTCAAGTTGAGTTATTTAGTGAAGACTAAAGCTTACAACATGTGCTTCATGCATTTGGGTGTCCCAAACTGAAGCTACAACTTCTCCTTCACTTCGGTGATAATTCCAAAGCTCTTCCTCAAAGTTGGTGCCCTTAAGTAAAGCTACTTAACTGAGCCTTTAGAAATATCTTATCATGCATGAGAGGTAAATCCAATAAAGCATCTTGGGTGCCCAAGTTGGCTTCAAGTGCTTTATAGTTAACTGAAACATTTACTCAACACCATTCCCAAAGAATGGTCATCCCTTGTTAATTAGAGGTAGTCCCTGTTATCTGTCATACAACTCAATGTTATTAGCCATGCATTACAAGTTATCTGAAGCTAACTACATGCAACTCAAAATAACCAACATGCATGGAACTGAAGATAACTGAACCGAACTAAACTGAACTAAATTGAACTAATCTGAACTAAACTGATTCTGAACTGAACTAAACTGAATTGAATTGATCTAAACTGAACTTAACTGAAATTCAAGCATGCAAACATCAAATCCTAAATCCTAGGATCTTTACATGCATTTAGAAGTGTTAACTGTTACTCTGTATAGTTAACTGGACACAAGGTGAGTTTCACCTTACCATGTGAGTGTCCCATGTGTCCCTATTATTTAGGAACTCACTATGGACACCCTCACATGCTTCTTACATTTAGAATAACTACAAATGTCAATTTCATGATTTATTTCATCCAAATAATTAATCTTATCCTAATCTTAGTGTTGTTGAACACATTCCAAGAATCTAGGAGATACATGAAATAATTAATGTTTAGGATTTGCAATTAAATGGCATCCCATTTCCAACAAATTCTTTAGCTCATATTTACAATTCAATTTTCAAAAATGTTTTACATTTGATAGGAACCTAGGTACCTTGAGGATATGCCACTTGTGTTATCAAACCCTGTCTCTTGTTAGGGACATTTGAGGGACACAAGCTCATGTCAAAAGCATCCTCTAACCATCTCCAAATTACAAAAAAATTAGGAAATATTTCTAGTACGGTCTAAACATCCCCTAGTTGTCTTGGGGATGGTAGATGTCCCCTATGACCTAGTCCAAAAAATTGATCTAGTGTAATTTTTTTAAACTAAAAATTTTCTTTTGAAAGGTTATGTTGGAATTTATTCTTTATATAACATGTTTATGTTAATAATTTATCTTATATTTATTGGAAAATTTCAAAAAAAATGTTTTCCATTTCATAGGAACCTAGGCATCCTAAGGATATGTCCCATATGTTTTCAAACCCCATCTCCTATAAGTGATATTTTGGGGACACAAAAAAAACATCCTCCAGTTATCTCAAATTTGTATAAATTTTAGGAAACATCTTTGGGATGGCCTAGATGTTCCTCAATTATCCTAGGGATGAAAGATGTCCCTACAACCTAGTCCAAAAAATAATTTAAGAAAAACACAAACTTAAGAAAAAATTATAATGAAAAATAAAAGAATTTGATAAACCTCCTAACACTACTCTTCTCTAATTTGTAGTGTTTGGATGCATTTAATATAGTTGTTAACAATTTTAATATTTATTTGGTGAAATTATTAACAATTTCAATATGTTTGTGAAATATTGAGCTAGTAGATTTGAAACTATTTAATTTGTATGCATGCTAATGTTAGAGTAATCATGCATTAGCTAATAATTAATTACTCTTTAATTGATTATTAGTCTAATTTATTTTCATGCACTTAAGCTAAACTTAGGAGTGCTTTTATGATTTTAGGGTTTTTCTCCTATATAGAACTCAACCCTCATTACATAATTAACTCTCAAGCTTTCATATATTTTGATATTCTCTTACTTCTGTAGCTTTTTCTTGTTGAGGAATATTGCACATATTGTTTGTATTTCTTTGTTCGTTGTTTTATCTTATGGCTCATGGTTTTTTGGTTTTTCACAATCCTAAAATGGTATTAGAGCATGGATTCATTGAACCCCTTCTCGATTTATGAGGTTCTCTTGCTTCAACAAGGGTTACAGGCTTCAAATTTGAATCCCTTTTTCTTTTTTTTGCAAATTTTGGAGGTGCATGTTTTAAGTACATTTTGGCACAGAAAAGACTTCACCATTGAATTAAGAGTTGTCAGTAGAGTCAGATTTTCCTTATGTTTGGCCTGATTTGGACTTCTGAGGATAAATATGTGAGGGTTTGAAGCAGTTGCATTTTTTCTAGATCCAGAGGGTAGCTATGTTTTTAGAGCATTTTTGTGTGAAAAGGACCTCTTCGTTGGATTCAAGAGGCCAATTCCACAAATTTTGACTATAAATTTTTCCAATTTGGCCATCGAGAGCTTATGAGGCATTTTTTTTTCTCAAAGGTTGTATGGCTCCTATACGACCCCTGCATGCAAATCGAAAAAAATAAAAAAAGGTTTGCATTTTTTGCTTTTAAAAAAAATATATGTTTAAGAATTTTTAAAAATAAAAAGTAAAAAGCAGTTTTTAAAAAGGGACAAATCATTATTTTGGGAGGAAAATTTGTTTGTTTTTAATTGGGTGCATTTAGGGGGGGAGGGTACAACAAGTGCCTGCCATGGCAGGCCTGAAGTCCCCCTCTGTACCCCACCAGCGGCTCCCAAAAATGCAGTGGTGGCAGTACTTTCAACCATAATTGACAGGTTTTATATACTGTCGATGGCCAAAAAATATTTTCTCGATGCGAATTTAAATTTTCTGGCATCCTCTCAATTTTCTGCCAACTTCGCTTTTTTAGAATATTCTATCTAGCATAAGAGTATATTCCATCGCCAGATTTTTCCATAGAGGGGTCGTATTTTTTTTGGGTTGAGGGGAATATTCCTCGCATATTCTTAATGACATCATGTTGATGTCATCTATATGGATGTTGACATCATTTGTACGGATGCTTGTGTAGGGCCCCTCAAGACCCCTTTGTGACCTAAAGGGGGTCTTTTTTTTTCTTTTGGCCATAACTTGGGTGTACAATGTTGGATTTTGGAAAATAATAAATCGACAGAAACCTGGTTTTTCCAACTTTCTAGTGGTGTGTGTATCATCACCTGCTTTTGTTGTTGGTGCATTCTATGGCTTGTTCAAGTTAGAGGTACTATTTTCAGTCTCGAGCTCGTAAATTTTGATCAATTTCTCTATTTTTCATTATTTTAGCGAAATTGGAACCATCTTTCAAAACTCTTCAATTCCATCCATGCACTTTTTCTAGATTGCTCTTCAAGTATATTTTATTCATGTTTTTTGTGTTTTCGCACTCTGGTGCATTACTTTGATGTCTTAGCTCCTAGAAAATTTTCATTTGCATGAGATGACTCGTTTTTGGCTATTCTATATGTATTTCCAATATGTTTTCCTATTTGGGCATTGTAGACATCTTTTTCATGTACATTCTCTTTTGTAGATGCACTAAGATAAAGTGCAATTCTGGTGTATACTTTTTGGGGATTTTTCACATCTTATTATGTCTTTTGTATTTGCACTATAATATAAAGTGTCATGGGGAGTTGATGTTTTCCTTTGGTTTTCCATCACATATTTGTCAAGTGAGTGTCCCTTCCATGACATCAATGAATCCTAATGATTTTTGCCTCATGCATGTGTGCATTAGTTTGCATACCCTTTTATTTATGTTTATTTCTCCTACATGCAATTCTTGGTTTCACACAATTTTAGTGTTCTTGTCATGGCTCTCCCTTTTTCAACATTATGGGGGGTTCTACTATTCGTGCTAATGCTTCTTGGTTTCATGTTGGAGTGATCTATGTATCTAGTTCTGGTTCTTATGTACTTTCAGATGCAACGTACATCAGTGGTTGGTTACATGCATTTGAGGTGAGATGGATCACTTACCATATGGACATTCTTGCATTCTTGTTTTTGGAGGCGACCTTCCATTTTTCATTTGATTGGAGACTATTGGGTACCTATATTTTCAACTTGCATCTTGCATGTTGAGTAGTGTCATTTTGGTCACTCATACAGATTCATGTACCATTTGTATCTTTTAATTCTAGATGTTTTCCCTTGTTTTCCATCTGGTTCATGTAGTGCCATTGGGGATACTCATGTAAATTATTATCTCTCTCATGATTAGTGCTCTTCAGACTATTTGGTACTCACATTTTTGACTTGCATGTTGAGTAGTGTTGTTGGGGTCACTCATGTAGATTCATGACCACATGTATCTTCGACTTCCAGATGTTTGACTTTGTTTGCCATTTGATTCAATTAGTGTTGTTGAGGCAACTCATGCAATATAGTCTCCTTGATCTTGATAATTTGTATCTTCTATTTCTAGATGTTTTCCTCTGTTAAATTCCATCTGATTCAAGTAGTGTCATTAGGGAACTCATGTATTTTTTTGTTATCTGGATCTTGATCATCATTTGTTATCATCATTTGTTTTAGAGGAGGTTCTTCATTTCAACACTATATCAATCAACATTCGACAATAGTCTACAACTTCTTCATTGATCTAGGAGGATCTATGAACCTTGAAAAATCAATCTCCAATGCTCAGGAAGTCAAAACCATGGCATAATGCTCGAAAGCATGATTCCAACACTGCTTGAATCACAAAAAATGGAGTTCGTACACAAAATTTACGACCGGTCAAAGATTGGTCAAAATAGGAACCAAGGGCCAATCAAAGAGGTGAAAAAATTGACTGATCTAGAATCAGGCAGAAATGGCATCAAACCGATCCCAACACCACTCGTTTCATCAAAAATAGAGCTCAGACAACAAAGATATGGCCATTCAAACTTTAGGGTTGACTTTGTTAGTTTGACTTTGTTGGTGGACCGTACGCATGTTGACATCAACATGTTGACTCAGCAGACCGTATGCCGACATGGACCAATTGGCGGTTGACATGTGGCGTATGTACAATGATGTCAGTGGTAGAACTAATAACATGGTGGCCTCCAGTGTGGACACATGTCAGTATGAAAGTTGACGTAGCACAAGTGACGTGGCATCTGAGTTGGCAGCATAGTTGGCATGATGTGGTGTTTTGAGTCAATCAATGATTGACACATCATTTAAATGGTTTGTTAAATTTAGTGTGGGGGGATTCAAACGCCCCACCTCCCGAATGTAAGAGCCTATCTCCACCATTGGGTCGCGCATATTGTGCCTAACCTACATGTATGACTAGTTTGTTTTGATTTGAAAGCAATTAGTGAAATAAAGGGAGACCGTTGGGATTTGAAACCTGGCAATTGGTTCGAGTGGTAAAATACACTTCCACCGATACGCCATCGATGGCATTTGAAGTAGATGTGGGAGTGCTTTAATATGATAACCATATAGCCCGAATTTTTAACAATATAACCTATAAATGGTTATTTGTTAAAAACTAAACAAACACCCAAAAACCATATGACCTGAATAACCAATAAGTTAAGGGCTTAAAACAATCTAAAATGTTTTTCTTAGGGGGTTTGTTAATGATTATTTAAATGGGAGGATTTTTAACAACTTGGCTATGTAATTAGGAGATATGGGTATATTTACAAAATAATATGGTTTTATCCCATATTAGCAAATAAATTTGTATAAAAAGGGGGGTGTTAGGAGGCATTCATCATCCCATTCTTGGATTGAATTCTCAAGAATCCAAGTGAGGAGAGAATTGGAGGAGGAATAGAAGATTTTTGATGTAATAATGCTCTAATTTTGTAGCAGAGCCTCTAGGAAAAGTCTTTGTCTTTCTCCTTGTAAATCAACCTTGTGGCTTTGAGAGCCTTTATGCAAGGTGATTTGAGTGAGGAATTTTGTACCACGACTTTGTGGACAGGCTACAGAAGATTGTAAATTAGTTTCCAAGAGGCTCTTTTTTAGAGATTGTATTGCATTTGGAGTATTGTTAATAGATTGGTCACTCAGTTGAGATAGACCTGGAGACGTAGTCCACTCCGACAAAATCCATAATCAATCTTGTGTCCTCTTATCTCTCTTTGTTCTGTGTGATAATTCTCTCTCTTTATTTTTCCTGTTGCTCCATTATTTAATGTCTTTTCAGTTAAGCTTTAGTCATTAAGGATTTGTTCACCTTTACGCTCATTCACTTTAGCAAAGTTTTTCATAGACCCCTTCCGCATTAGAGAAAGTGGTATCAGAGCTGAGTTTGGCTAGTTTTGCAGAAGTGATTGTTAGTCATCTTGCTAGTTTAATTAGTTTGACAATTTTCTAGTTTTTAGTGTTAGTGTGCAAGTTGACAAGTGGACATTTGGAGTTCTGAAGCAAAGATGGCACCAGAAAAAGGAGAATTGTCTAGCATGACATTGTCTCTATCTGCATCCATGGTGGATGATATCTTTTCCATGAAAAGAATGGTTGAAGCACTCTACCAAGAGCACTAGGACAAGGCTAACAGGCTTCGGGAGCTAGAGGAATCCAACCAATGCATTCAGTCTAAGAATGTTGAGCTTAGAGGTTTTCTTGAAAAGGAAAACAAGGAGAATTAGGAGTTGCATGTGAAGTTGTAGAAGCTCATGGAGGAGTAGCACAAGAGGAGTCCTCCTACATCAAAGAATGTTGGCATATGTGCTTTTTTGCTCACATTTGGAGGATACTTCCTCATACTCTCCACTCACTCCATATGACAGCTTGGATACATCATCTACAACAAAGTCCACTACAAAGAGTTTGAAGTCAGTATTTGCTTGTGGTCATGGGAAGTGGGCCAATTATGGCCCAAGTTAGGAGAATGTTGGTTAGTGTGCTTTTTGTCGACATGTGGAGTACCTGAAACTTTTCAATGTTTCTAGTAACCAAAGTGGTTACCTAGAAGAGTCTTCTACATCAGATCAGGAGGTAGAAAATGATCAAAACTTTGTTCTTGAAGGCTTTGAAAGGAACACCAAGGGAAAAGGCCTTGGGATCAGTGAACAAGGCAGGATCAATCTTGTAGAGGTTAAGCAAAGACCTCGCGATCAAAGATTAGGATATGGAGGGACTGGTGAATCCTCCAAAGCCTTTAAGGCATATCTTCAGACACACACTTTAGACTACGATATTTGAAGTGAAGATGATTATTTTCCAAAGAAGAAAGTGACGAGGTAGGAAAAAGCTCGGAACTACTGCACCCATTGCAGGATAAGTGGGCATTGGATCAAGAAGTGTTGGAAGTTGCATCCAAAGCTTTGACACTCACCTAGGACCATTGAGGGACGTAACCAAGAGAACGTTGATGAGGAATAGGTGAAGGTGGTACTTGAAGCTACTATCCATGAGGCTGTGATTCCTGAGGTAGAGGAACCTCAACCGACAAAGGAGCAGCAGGCAAAGGAAAATGATTTTGACCAGCTCTGTAAGAGCTGGGAAAACCTATCATCTAAATAGTTGTATCAAATTTGTTTTGTTATTAGCTCATTAATAAATATCACATTGTGATTATGAGCTAGGTGATAAAAGTAGACAGGGTTTTTGTAGTACAATCATTATGCTATTTGCATGAAGTTGTATTTTCTTGGAATTGAGATTTTGAAAGGTTGTTTAAGCCTTATCTCATGTAACTAGAAAAGAAAATGCTTGAAGACTTCTTTTTGCAGAAATGACAGATTTTTGAAACTGAAGAGTGCTTAGTTGATGACAATTCTCAAGGAAAGAAGATGTTTGTTGTTCCTGTTTAAGGAAAAAAAGCACTTGATGAAATTTAGTGAAAGGTGGATAGATCTGGATGATCACTCCACATTGGGACTCAAAGTTGCAGAGAACGGCTGAGAAGATGTTTGTATGTTTTGAACTTTAAGAATTAGTCTGACTCGGTCAGTTGATGATTGAGGCTCTTGAAGGTCTTTTTCTATGGCCTTGTTGCTCAGGCGAACATAGACAGAGCTATATGGTGAAGCTCGTAATCAACTATTTCGAAGTACAAACTTGAGAAGGAATGTTTTAGGTTGAGGCACAATTGCCATTGCTCATGCAGTTTGCATATGAGGAGGAGCATCATAATCATGCCCAAGAAATTGGCTAGGATGGCATGCAGAATGAGAACCACTGTCGTGAGAAGCACTAAGAGACAAGTTTCTCATGTTGATTTTCTTCTTGCTTTTTGGTATGTCAAGTTTCGTTTTGAACTACATCCTTTGAAGTCCTAATGTGGCCGAAATGTAAGACCCCTAGAGGGAAGATGTGGCCATAGGTATGCTCATACTAACCATGCATTTCTGAAGTGTAAGACCCTAGCAAGCAGATGTGGCAATGTATGCTTTCTTAATATTGTCGAAGTGTAAGAGGGCAAATGGGATAGTATCAAGGCATAGTCGAAGTGTAAGACCCATGGAGGGAAAATGTAAGTTCTGAAGCATGGTGGAACCAAGGCTAGAATTAGAATCAATTGTAGAAGGTGGATCTAGTAGTAGCATTGTAGTGAAGCTTCGAACGTGACAACAAAGTTGATCTGAGCTGAGGGAGTCAAAGGTTCTACAAGACAGCTTTTGGAGGACCAAAAGCTCTTCAGTGGGGAGGTTTGATCTAAGAGGATCTATGAACCTTGAAAAATCAATTGTCTCCAATGGTCGGGAAGTCGAGACCACAACACAATGCTCGGAAGCACAATTCCAACGCTGCTTGAATCACGAAAAAATAGAGTCTGTATGCAAAAGTTACAACTGGTCAAAGATTGGTCAAAATAGGAACCAAGGGCCAATCATAGAAGCAAAAAAATTGATCTATTTGAAATCGGGTAGAAATTGTGCCAAGTCGAAGAGCTCGTCAAATTGATCCCAACATCACTCATTTCGTCGAAAATGGAGCTTAGACGACAAAGATATGGCCAGTCAAACTTTAGGGTTGACTTTTTTGGTGGACCATATGGATACTGATGTCAACATACTGGCTCAACAGACCATACGCCGACATGGACCAATCAACGATTGACACATGGCGTTTGTACGATGATGTCAGTAGTATGACTAATAATTTGGTGGCCTCTGGTGTGGACATGTGTCAATACAAAAGCTGACATGGCACAGGTGACTTGACATCCGAGTTGGAAACATAGTTGGCATGACATAGTGTTTTGAATCAATCAATGATTGACATGTGGCACAACGAGGATGTGCCATGGGCTCCTTGATCCTCTCTCCTCTGGCAGGTCATTTAAATGGTTTGTTAAAGTTAGTGTGGGGGGATTCAAACCCCCCATCTCCCAGATGCAAGTGCCTATCTCCACTGTTGGGCCGCACATATCACGCCTAACCTGCATGTATGACTGGTTTGTTTTGATTTGAAATCAATCAGTGAAATAAAGGGAGGTCATTGGGATTTGAACCCTGACCGACCCGAGTCCAGTAAAATGCACTTCCATCGATACACCATCGATGGCATTTGAAATAGATGTGGGAGTGGTTTAATATGACAACCATATAGCCTAAATTCTTAAAAATATAAGCTATAAATGGTTATTTGTTAAAAACTAAACAAACACCCAAAAACTATATGGCCCGAATAACCAATAAGTTAAGGCCTTAAAACAATCTAAAACTTTTTTCTTAGGGGGTTTGTTAATGATTATTAAAATGGGAGGATTTTTAACAACTTGGCTATGTAATTAGGAGATATGGGTATATTTTCAAAATAATATGGTTTTAGCCTATATTAGCAAATAAATTTGTATAAAAAGGGGAGTGTTAGGAGGCATTCATCACCCCATTATTGGATTGAATTCTCAAGAATCCAAGTGAGGAGAGAATTGGAGGAGGAATAGGAAATTTTTGATGTAATAATGCTCTGATTATGTAGCAGAGCCTTTAGGAAAAGTCTTTTTCTTGCTCTTTGTAAACCAACCTTGTGGCTTTAAGAGCCTTTATGTGAGGTGATTTGAGTGAGGAATTTTGTACCACGACTTTGTGGACAGGCTACAAAAGATTGTAAAGCAGTTTCCAAGAGGCTCTTTTTAGAGATTGTACTACATTTGGAGTATTGTTAGTAGATTGGTCACTTAGTTGAGATAGACCCAGAGACGTAGTCCACTTGGAAAAACTCTATAATCAATCTTGCGTCCTCTTATCTCTTTTTGTTTTGTGTGATAATTCTCTCTTTATTGTTCTTGTTGCTCCATTATTTAATGTCTTTTCAGTTAAGCTTTAGGCATTAAGGATTTGTTCACCTTTATGCACATTCACTTTAGCAATGTTTATCATATATCCCTTCCGCATCAAATCATTCATGCTTTAGTGTTGTTCTACATATTCCTCTTTTTTTGGGACATTGTTTTGGTTAGAGGCTTCTTAGTCCTTCACACCTTGATTTGAAGGCTTTTCAATCCTTCATTCATCTTTCTCTCTTTTGGAGAGGAATTTTCTCCTACTGTGGTTTTATCCTTTTTCTCCAATTTTGAGAGATCTTTTGTTTGTACATGGGTACCTCACTAGGCCTTGTTTGTTGGGACCCATCTTGCATTCTTTTTTAGGGTTTTTAGCTACTTCCTAAGTTCATCTTAAGGGGGGGTGTTAGAATAATCATGCATTAGCTAATAATTAATTACTCTAAAATTGATTATTATTATAATTTATTCTCATGCGTTTAAGCTAAACTTGGGAGTGTTTTTATGCTTTTAGGGTTTTTTTCCTATATAACACTCAACTCTCATTATAATTAACTCTCGAGCTTTCATATCTTTTGATAGGCTCTTGCATTTTGTAGCTTTTTCTTGTTGAGGAATATTGCACATATTGTTTGCATATCTCTTACGTGGAAGGTGTCTTTGTTTGTTGTTTGATCCTGTGACTCGTGGTTTTGTGGTTTGTCACAATTCTAACAACTAACTATGATTCATAAAGATGTGATTTTGAATTGAGATAATGACTAGATTAAAACTCTCTTATATATAATTGATATTAATTAATAGCTACCTCTTCATCCCTATCTAAGATCAAGAACCAATAATAATACTAATCTTATTTTGTCTTATATTCACCATTTTGTGAATTTGTATAACTAGATTAAACTTGGTGGGTGGACAACATGTAATCACTAAGATATGTACTATAATAACTTTTAGAAATGAAAAACATGTCTCACTAACCAATTTATTTGGAAAAAAATCTAAAGGGGTTTATTTTTTTGTTTATGAATGTTCCATTTTAGTGGGCTTAGATCTCAAGTGATTTAAACTGTCAATATATTATCAAACTATGTTAAACTTAAACTTAAACTTAAACTAAACTAATTTGTTATTGAATATCATTTTTTTTTAACAAATGCAAAAGCTTAGGAAACAAGTTGATAACTTGTCCAAACTTAAAAGAACTCTATATTAAATTATAAGACAGTCCTTCATATTACCAATAATTCTGATTCAAACTCCAATTTTGATAGAACATTAATATTATAGTTGCCGGGAAACTCCATTTTGGGAACATAGACAACGTACCAGTCCCTGTACCTAAAATTTCTAGTGAATCATTTACAAATAGTCGTCTCCTTATTCATTTAACTCACGTACCCTAATTTGATTGGCGTCCCCGTCCCCTACTGGTACAAATACCCTGCGTCTCCCAACAACTATGATTAATATATATTAAAAAACAAACTTGCTTATCTCTTTTATAGAAACAAATTCATTTCTATTTCCCAAGCCAATAAACAAAAATCTAGGCAAACCTAAAGCCCGGCTATGTTATCATTGATCTGTCAATGAAACAACTGAACATGAAAGACAACCTTGTTGGCTCTGTTATAAGTTATTTTATAACCATGTGGTGCAAATTCAGAAAGTTTCAAGTTCCCACAAATCTAGTAATTGAAACTTTAAAAAAACAGAAGAAGCTCTCTTTGTAGAACAAATCTTTACGTGCACAGAAAGCTGCCACAAAGCTGGCGGACATGACTGCACCAGAAATGAAACCCACATGGGTTGATGGGTAATATCCAAACAAAATCATGATAATGACAGGTAGTTCTTCTGGGCACCTTTCAAAAAAACCAGCGCTGCCATAATTTATATTCCTTGCGCTGCTAAATATATGTATATTTATACTACTTTTAGAATAAAACTGTTCAAAATACAAACAACCAAGAATATAGTTACAAAATTACATAACAATTGAATATTTTCTTATAATACAATATTGATTGATTGGGAAGGAAGGATTAATAAAATTTAACAAATGTCAAAGAGTCGTCTGTTTATTTGTGAAATTGAAAGTGTCTGAATGAATCCACCAAGAATCAAGTCTTGTTGAGTGCAGACTTTTGACACTATAATGAATAAAAATGAGACTAAACCTATGGTTCAAATCCATTAGCTTAATGGTGTTGAGGTGAGAGCACAATTTATGTGAACTTAGAGATCCAACAAAGATTTATACCTTGATAGCAACAATTGTTGAACACAATGATGTGCTGAGAGGGGGGGTGAATCAACATATATTAAAACTTAACCATTCCATTTGCATATTAGCAACACATCACTATAATTGAAAAAGAAAACACATGTATCACATAGAAACACTAGGATTTTTACGTGGAAAATCCAATGAGGGAAAAACCATGGTGAGGATTAACTCACAATATATGTAGCTCACTACTAACAAGGATTGCAATGTTTTAAGGATTACCTACAGACTAAGTCTTAGAGCAAGATACAAAGGGCCTGATGAGACTCATTGTCTCAGAGCAGGATACATGAAAAATTAAAATGAGAAAATTGATAATAAATTGCTTTGAAGAAGCATCTAGCACATGCCAGTCACTATTCCGCACAATTTGCCCTTCATACTAATTTTAGACACTTCATCTTTTTCATTTTGCTCCACCACACAATCTCTATTCATCATCATGTTCACAAATGAATTTGATCTTTTATATATATCCTTTGTAACAACTCAAAACCTTTATTAGGTTGGCGAGTGGTTATATTCGATGAACTACTAGTATTCATCACTATGCCCATGAACACTTGGGTGGGAGGAAGATAAAGGCTAGAACATCTAGTATTTGTACTCTAGTAGGTTGATGAACTACAACTCCCTCCCGATGGGGGGCTAAAACAAAACCCACTAAAGTAAAGCCATCTAAAACTATGAACCTATTATAATATAAATTGTTTGAAACACAAGAAACCATTAAACAAGATTACATCATGACTCTAGAATAAAAGGTTGTGTTCTTGATTCATATAGGGTCACTAGTTTATGTAGAGGAAAAGTATGCTTCTACATAAATATATTAGAATGAATCAACTCAATAAACCTAAAAATTAGATTACCATTGGATAATCTTAGGATACTGAATTGAGACTAATAATGCTATTGAAAAATGGTCATAAATAAGTGCAAAAAATAATAGCATAAAATAAAGCTACTTAGCTTTAGATCTAATATTAATTTGACAATGATATGTGCTACAAATTTATTCACCCCTATATTAGATCTAGATAAATTATTTCAAATGATTACTATTAATTTCTTAAAATCACTTTGCTTTGCGCCAAACTATTTCTATACCTATGAATCTAAACCTTGTTTGTAGATTAAAACTTTGACGTCTAGAAATGATCTATGTACTTTTTAGTATTGACACTATGTTCACATTGTTATTTGTATTCTATTTATAAAAAATAAGCAATATTGACAAACATCTTTAGGAGTTTGCCAGGCCAGAATAATCTTCTTTGGTCAAATCCCTATCTACAATTTAAAATTTTGGAATAATGGTTGAAGACACACCAATCAATCATTCAATATGCTTAGTTGATGTAGATGCTAATATCATGTTGATGTTAAGCTTTTATGATGTCACAATGTGTAATAAATCTCTCATGCTATATCCTAGATTCTAGATCATTATAATGAATTATAGTTTTCCCTTATACAACACTCTAGCATATAAATAAACACAATTCATGATCAAGTTAACAACTAATGATTAGTAGGAAAGCATTTGACTTGGATCTTATTTGAATCTTGAATATAAAATTTAGGATCAAACTTGCACCTTCAAAATGACTCGAGATCATTTTCACACTTACATATTTGACTTGAAATAAAAAAAACTCCATAATTTAAAAATTCAATCCAAATTCCAAAAATATACACAAATAACTTAAATTATATTTAAATTAATTACCCACTTACACATTAATCATTACTTAAAAATAAACAAACCAAAAAACACACTCGTATCACCATTACAAGTTGTGCTCCAACTAATTTTCTGTTGCCATATAGCTAAGGATCCTCCATGTGGGCTATTACTACTTTGATATACTAAGATTTCATTTTCAATTTAAAAACAAAGAAACTATCTCTTGGGATTTGGCATTATCTTCTCCATGCTCAACTTCCAAGCCATTTCCTACGCCCAATCTACCTTTAAAAAGCAAAATGAGAAGACCTTTTTTTTATCAATTTTGGGCAAGTTTTGTGGGGAATTATTTTTTGATAAAAAGGTTATCTAGTGCTTTAAATAATTTTTATGTCTAAAGTTGAAATTCAAGTTTTTTTCTTAGATTGAGGTCAATTAAATTGCTCTTATATTAATAATTAAATTCCTATATTGATTTGCTTAAAAATTATAAAACGTTTGAGTACTTTAAGGATTTTGAATGGCTACGTGTTGAAGTTTTCATTTTAAATAAATATAAACTAGATTTAGTACCATATTTAAAAGTTGAGTTGTTTTTTTTGTGTGTATTTTAGAATTTATATATTTATGTGTATAAATATATGGATGTATAGATTAGTGAGGTGTTTATGAGAAACATATAAGTTATATGGTCAATTTTTAATAAAATAATGATTAAATTTAGACTTTTATGTGGTCTATAATTAAACATGTATAATTTGAGAAGAAAAACTTAGTACATACAAAATATAAGAAAAGGATGTTAATTATTTTTTAGTCTAGTTTTGATTATTGTGAAAATCGTAAATATAATAAAAAATATCTATGAATTTAATTATGTGAGTTTTTATTAATATTTTGAATCACACATCATGATTTATCACAACTTTTACAAAATATGAATTTTATATAAAATTTGATGTCACCCATCAAGTTTATTATTATACATCCTTAATTGATTTATTCTTAAATACTTGAGAGAGAAAACTTTGTTTCTCTTTTCAATCTCTCAATTCTTGAATTGTGGTGTCTCATCCATAATAATGAAAAAGTAATTTAGTAGCAAAGAAATATTTTCATGAGATTTCTACATTTCTACATAACTTTCAAAGCAATAAGTGTATTGCCTTGTTTCTATTGTTCTTTTTTAGCTTAATAATATGTGTACTTTATCTTGAATTTCCAATTATTTTCAAATTAGATATAACTGCAAAGAAATAACACACAATTTATATACAAATTCAAATTAATTAATAAAATAAATTATTTAAATAATTAATTAATTTAGATAAATGAGTTGGGATTAAAACTAAATGAGTTCAAATATGATACTTATTGGATTCTAGAAATATCAAAATGATGTTAAATATATAGGGAATCAATTCACCACGCCACTATAATTTTAAGATTAACTTAAATGATTGTCTAAGATTCTTTGAAAGGGTCATGTGTCTAAGAGTCCTTAAAATAATTGTGTTTCACCCTATTTCACCTTTGCAAGTGCAAGCTTAATATTCACAAGTATGGACCTAAAACAAATTTCTTGGATTTGAACTTTAAACCTTTATAAATATTAGTGGTGTTTTAGGAACACCTTTAAAAATTTGTTGAATTACGAAGGTCACATTCTTCTTAGTTAGACCCCTAGTTTTATTGATTTAAAAACTTTGTAACAAGGATTAAGGATAATAAGTGTGCAATGGGCCTAGATGATGTCTACCAATGTAATACTTAAATAATGATGCTATGATACTACTCTTTAATGACTCCTAGGTTACCATTGATGAATTCCAAATAACACCCTTTAATACAATAGTATAGCACAAGTTAACATAAGTGTATGCTAGGCCATGTTACAATGACAAGTAGAATGAAGTCAACACAATTCATTTTGAATTTAAATTTTAAAAATTTAGGGCTCACATCTATGATTATAGAAACAACTTAGGTCAAGTCTACACCTATTAATCTCATCTAAGATGATGAATGGGATATAGGTATCAAGATAAAATATTGGGGATGATTGATAATGGAATGAGGATATGATGATTTCATGAGATAAAATCATGTAAGAATATGCCTCTTGTAGACTAATCATTACAATAAGGACACTCTAATCAAAGTAGACCCACAACATAAGGGTAAACAACTTATGTATATAATTTTCACCATTACATTTTTTCCCCACTTTGATGTGCATATGAACTCATGTACAATAAAAATAGTCAACATGAAATAAATTTATTTTTAAATACTTAAAAAGATAGGGACATACATAAAGTATGTAGATCATTCTTAGATTCTTCTTACAATGATTGCTCCATTGGCAAGCTTAAAAAATAGGAAAATGTTCAATGAATAAAATCCATCACATATTTAAAATAGATACCAACTAGAACTTGATTTAAAAAGGAACTATCATTGGAATTGTTGGTGTGAATTAGGTGTTTTACCTAACTAGTTCACCTAGTATGTCCTATTCACATTTTAAATTTACTTAGGTCCTAGAGAATCTTTCTAGAAGGTTGGTAGTTGTCATAAGATCTTATCTTATCATTTGTCATTTAATTCTAGTGTCCTAGGTCATTTAATCTTTAATGAGTTAGTTGTCTCATGACATATGATTAAGACACTTGTTATAATCTTGTCTAATCATATGTCTCACCTTGGCTATATAACCAAGGGGTCTCATGTATAAATCAACAATCATCAATCATAATATATCATTTGCATTCTTTGATAAAATAGCATTAATTTTTCATAGTTGATCTCTCTTGTGCTTGGATGAAGTTCATAGATCTTGGGTGGCTATAGTCTTTAGTCAAATCTTGCATGGTGTAGAGTATTCTATACCAACTTTTGCATGGTATCAGAGCTTGTGAGATTGCTTCTTGATAGTCTTAATTGAGAGATCTAGGTTGCAGATCTTAGTGGATCTTGAAAAGTTGAGTATGCTCTTCTCTTGCATTGAATGATGACCTAGAAAATCAGAAAATTTTGAAATAAATACTAGATTTGGGGCTTTCTCTTTTTGTGGATTTGTATTGTAGGTTAAAATCAGATTTTATTGGTGCAAATATGAGCTCACCATTCAGTTAAGGGGGTTTAATAGAATTATTTTTTTCTTTTGTTTCATCTAAATCAGACATGTGAGGCCAAATATATGAGGGTTTGAAGTTGAAAAGTGGTTGCCAAACCTAAGATGTAGCTATAATTTTGGAGCACTCTAGGTCAAAATAGACCCTAGCATCACATCTAGAAGGCCCAAAATTGTTGGAAATAGGTTGCCATTCAATTGAAAATCCTAAACATTAATTATTTCATGTATCTCCTAGATTCTTGGAATGTGTTCAATAACACTAAGATTATGATGAGATTAATATTTGATGAAATAATCATGATTATTGACATTTGTAATTAATTCTAAGTATAAGAAGCATGTGAGGCCGTCCATAGTGAGTTAACTATACAAAGTAATAGTTAACACTTCTGAATGCATGAAAAGATCCCAGGAGTTAGGATTTGATGTTTGCATGCTTGAAGTTCAGTTAAGTTTCGTTCAGTTCAGTTCAGTTCAGAATCAGTTTAGTTCAATTCAAAATCAACTTAGTTTAGTTCAGTTTAGTTTAGTTTAGTTCAGTTTAGTTTAGTTCAGTTCAAAATCAATTTAGTTTAGTTCAGTTTAGTTTAGTTTAGTTCAGTTTAGTTTAGTTTAGTTCAGTTCAGTTCAATTCAATTATGGTTAAGTTATCTTCAGTTGCATGCAAGTGCATGTTGCATGCATGTTGGTTATTTTGAGTTGCATGTAGTTAGCTTTAGTTAACTTGTAATGCATGGCTAAATAACATTGAGTTGTATGACAGATAACAGGGACTACCTCCAGTTAACAAGGGATGACCATTCTTTGGGAATGGTGTTGAGTAAATGTTTCAGTTAACCATAAAGCACTTGAAGCCAACTTGGGCACCCAATATGCTTTATTGGATTTACCTCTCATGCATGATAAGATATTTCTGAAGGCTCAGTTAAGTAGCTTTACTTAAGGGCGCCAACTTTGAGGAAGAGCTTTGGAATTATCACTGAAGTGAAGGAGAAGTTGTAGCTTCAGTTTGGGATGCCCAAATGCATGAAGCACATGTTGTAAGCTTTAGTCTTCACTAAATAACTCAACTTGAAGGAATATGGGGTACCTTTTCAAGGGCTTGAGCTTGTGCATTGTAATTATCACCATTTGGAAATTACAAGGTTGCATATTGTCTCCATATCTCATTCAAGTTGAAGAGAGTTTTTATTTTTGTTATTGCAGGTGTGAAGAAGATTGGTAAAGACAGAAGAAGCATTCTCAAGCAAGAATTGGAGATATTGTAATTCAGAGATTGAATAATAGAATAATTCTTGGTGGAGTTTTTTCCCGAAAGGGTTTCTCCATGGTGCATCTTGTGTGATCTTTCTAATATCCTGTCTAGTTCTTCTATCAACTTCTCTCTACATTCTACAGCAGTAAAATGGATTAATGAAGATAATCACCCACAAAGAATATATGTAACAAAGAAAGAGCTTACTTAGATCAGCAATATTAAAGTTTTATAGAGTATTAAGCTAAGAAAACACCTCATTTTTCAACAAAAATCCCCAAGATCGACTGTTGTGTTTGTACACAAATATGTTAGGATAAATTATTTAAAAACATGATCATCAAATTACCCTAGGGTAATTATTCAAGACTAATAATATTGTTGTTCAACATGACCATAAATAATTGTAAAAATTAATAACATAAAATAAAGGTACTTAACTTTGGATCTGATGTTGATTTAATAACAACAAATGTTTCTAATTGATTCACCACTATATTAGTGATGCAAATGAGAATTGGGAGTTTTGTCAAACTTCCAATTCACGTAGCTATAGTTAATATAAAATTAAATTTTAAACTCATAATTATTAAATTCATGCATATAATTATCACTTCACAAATTCAACCAATTATTCAAAATCTAGAATAGTACAATTGAAACAAGATGTTATTCTATTATTTGATTCTTTAAATATGCATAGGTAACAAATAATTTGATTCAAATTCTAAATCAAAATCTCCTTCCTCCATTTTCCCCTTTAACTATATGCTTCTTTCCAACTTATCTATATTCATTTAGATATATTTTGTTTGTTGCTACTATGTCTTCTCATTCACTAGCCTCCCTTGTGTTGTCTTCTCCTTTTGTATATATTTCTACTTTTGCATGCCTTCTACCCCTTGTTGCACCTATGCTCTCTCATTTTCTCCATTGTTTCAAATTTTGTGCTTCTTCCCCATATGTTGCATTTTCTTTCATGTTGTTTCTTAGTCACACCTTATTTCTCGTCTTTATTTTTCTATCTTTTTCTTACCATTTCTCTCTTATATGTTGCATGTATTCTATGTGTCTTTTTATTTTCTTATTTGTCTTAAATCTATCCTGTTTACTTCCACGCCTACCTTATGTGGTTGTTCAATTTATTTTTTATTTTTTATTTTTTAACTAAAACTTCATGTAGGTTGCCCCCTTTTAAATTCCTTAACAAAATAAGTATTTAGAATATATGATTCCATGCTCCCTCATAGTTATATTATTGATACTTTTCACACAATATGAAGACAAGTATCAATTTAAATCTAGATGTATAGAAATGCTTTGAAAGTAATGAAATCTATAGTTTGAGAAAGTTCAAACAATTTTCATTTGGACCCCAACAACTCTAGAAGAAAATTATGATGTGATACCCCTCGTGTTGTTGATACTCTTTTGTGTTGATTTTGTACTTGGTTTGTGATGGTGATCAGTTCACCATTTTTGTTGTGTGTGGATTCATAGTTTGGTTGGTTTGCTACACTTGACATTACTGATGATGCTTGATGATAGATTATGTGGTGATTATGTTGTTTGGTTATGTTATGGTTTCTTTAATAATATATGTGGAGATGTTGTGATTCTATATGTTGCTATGGTTTTTGATGTGTTTGCTAGTGAGTCTTGGTGAAAGGACGGAGTGGCATCACTTGCTCGTGAGTGCCTTGCTACCCCACGATTACCTTTCACGGCATGTCTGCAATGGAGATTTACATGCTACTTGACGTTTGTTTCTATGCAAGATGCAGGTACTGGACATCGACTCCACCTGCTTGACAGGTTTGAGTGTGTCCCATAAACCCAACGGGTATGATGTTGAAAAAGGAGTTGATAAGAAAGTGTCCCCGTCCCAAGTTCGTCACCTTGTTGTGAATCCAATGGTGTCTTTGTCTCTACCTCATCTTTGTTTAAGTTTGGGTTAGTGTTGTTTGTTTATTTTAGTTTGTAAATGTTTGTTATTTAATTAATCTTTATTTTATGTGTGATTAATTAATGTTATTTAATTGATATAATTATTTGTAGGAAATTGTAGTTAAAGTCAATTAATTAAATTTTCTTGATTAAGTGGATAGTTTAAATAAAAATAATAGATCTGTTATAATGAGAATTAGAATTTTATATTTGCTTAAGGTAGTGGTATTGATTTTTGAATGTTTAAATTAATTAAATAGCTTATAATGCTTAATTATTATTAAAAGGATAAATAATTAAAAATTAATTAGTTAAATTATAATTAGAGTATTTACAGGAGTGAGTGGGAATTTAATAAAATTCTTGTTTTAAAATATTCTCAGAGAGAATATTGGCATGTGGTGAATGGCACGAAATTTCTTCATGGAAAGAAATTGGTTGTAGAATGTTTTTGGGGTTTACGGGGTTTTCTGGTTAAAATTGGAGAAGGATTTCAGTATATATTTTTGGGGTTCATATTTTGCTTCTGGTTGGAGGTGAATAGAAGTTGAAATTTCGGAGGTGAAGCTTTGCTCCAACCCTCGTTCCTTCAAGCTTCAAGAAAAACAAGTTCTTTTACTATTTGTTTTTTTTGTTTTTTTGTTTGAAAAGATTGTCTGATACTGTCTGCGTAAGAGGAAATTGCCATGAATTAGTTGTAACCCTCTGTAAAAAAAATTTATTAAAAGTTCCTCTGTAGAAAAACTATGTTCTCGGCTGTTGAAGTTTTGTCGTGATTATATTGTTTCCTCTCTAGAAATTTTACAGTAAAATTAGAGAGCCTCATGAAATAAAATTATTGCTAAACATGAGGAAGACCACAAAAGGAAAATAGTAGAAAACCTCTGTAGGTTGCAATGGAAACCTCTGTCAAAATTGTGAAATTTGAAAACCCCTGTGGAAATTTTCCTTACAATTTTTGTAGAAAACTTCTGTGTAAATAATTTATTTTCTACTGGGAAAATCATATTAATATATCCAGATGAAGCATTTGTATTATTTGTTTTATATAAGAAATATATATATATATATATCAGTTTCAGAAAATACTATGAATATATTTTGAGTGTTGTAGGTATTTGTTTGTACAACAACATTGTTTTCTTTAAATAATAATAATATTTGTGACTGGGGCTACCCCCAACACCGTCGCTCCCAATAGGGGAGGTGCTGTTGTGGAGGCGGCGCCCAGTGCTGCTCTTCACAGTAGTGACCCCCCCATGGGGGTCGGCTGTGGACAACGCCCACACACAACCTTTATGGCTGTGTATGGAGTTGCGTGTGAATTCTTTGAAAAGATTTATGTTAATAAAATTTAAGATTGTTTTTATTAAAAATTTTATGTTGTGTACTTGATTTTATATATATATAAAATATGCAGTTATATTACATGGTTAAATTATTATTTCAGAATTTCAATATATTATTATATATATATAATTAATATATATGTATATATATACACACATACACATAGTGTGTATATATATGTATATGTATATATATTTATTTATATATGCTGAAATTTTAGAAAAGATAGATGATGTTGAATTGCGATGTTGCGTTTTGTGTAGTGATTGATTAAATTAGAAACAAGTTTTATTTTATTAAATTAATTATAAATTGTTATGAATATATGTATAGTTTCTATGTGGTTCATTCTTGTCTTATTGTTTATGTTTAATAAATGTATAAATGAAAACATGTGAATGAATGAGTTACGTTAGTAGAATTGGTAATTACTTTTATTAGATTTGTTATGGGATAGATTACATAATGTCACATTGTGTACCCCGACTTAGGTCTTTAACTTGTAATCATTAACTATGTTAGTTGCATTAGTAAACTTAGTGTTATTCTTAATGATTTCAAAAAAAAATTGTTGTGTTTTTAGTTGTCCTTTGGGGTTTGCAAGACGAGGCATTACATATGAAGCTAGCAAAAGATCCTCATGAAAGTTGAAACTAAATGAGTCTAAAACCAACAACCAAAACACAAATGAACAAAATTAAAATTGTAAACTAAAAAAAAATGGTGATACAAGATTACTCGTGGACCTAGATGCTCATGCATCAAGAGTCATAGATTCTATCAAACAACTAGGTTAAAATCAGAGCTTATTGGTGCAAATTTATGCTCACCATTGAGTTTAGAGGGTTTGAAAAAAATTGTTTTTCCTTTTATTTCATCTAAATTAGACATGTGAGGCCAAATATATGAGGGTTTGAAGTTGAAAAGTGGTTGCTAGACCTAAGATGTAGCTACATTTTTGGAGCACTCTGGGTCAAAACAAACCCTACCATCACATTTAGAAGGCCCAAAAATCCCAAGATCGATTGTCAAATCGTCAAAATTTGAGCACTTAACATGAATCCATATATGTGATAATATAGGTAGCAAATGTGAAATTTATTCCTTTTAGTTGTTTTGATTGTTCCTCTACACTCTTAAATATTTTAGTAAAAGTTAAGAAGAGTAATATATTAAAGGCATTGTCTTACTAAGGAAGAGAAAATATTGAAATCTTCAAATTTTGAAAGCTAAGTTTTTTAAGACTAGCATGATGAAAAGGGGTATTCCCTAAAAGTTCTTAAAGATGTGTTTCATTTTTTAATAGCACTTCCAAGTGAAACCCAAGGGCTATTGGGGTTGGGGAGTTACAATGAATGAAGAAATGAATGAAGAAAAAATAGCTGATTTTATTAAAGATTGTAGAAATATTTAAATAATATTGTTGATTTTTTTCTCTTTTTAGATGTTAAAAAATTGTGAATGTGAAAGTATTCAAATTCTTTAGAGGCTATAATGACTCTATATTGGAAAGCAAGTTTGTTTTTGGTAAATTAAAAGTGAATTATTTAGCTAAATACTATTTTTTAGGAAATAAAAATATGTAGGGGTTTCCTTCTCATTAGGTTCAAACATTTCAAAAGGAATTATAATAATGTTTTTGTTCTCTTTCTAATGTGGGTGTTTAGCTAAGTTAGGGGACACTTGTAAACAGAGCTAATGTTCTTATTTCTCTTCTAGATTTATATTTAATGTTGTTGTTTGTAGTTTTCCCTCCCTAAGTTCTACTTATTAGGTTGAGGTTGGTTATAATTTTTTATTTATTTTACTATAATTAGATTTTTTTTTTTTTAGAAAATATGTATAAACATGTAAGAACTTAGAGTATAGTATGGTTAAGGACACAATAATAAAGGAAAATAGGTGAAGACCAATAGAATAAAGCTAATATGATGAAAAAAATGTAAATCATCTAAATCTCCATAGGCTATAAAGCACAAATATCCATGTGAAACTATAACTATCTAAAAACATAAATCATCGAATATTATAACCCTCTTGAAAATAAAATTCATTTAAAACACTAAAAAATCCATTGAGTTAAAACCATTTGAAACTATGAACTTATTATAATAGAATTCATCTAAAACATCAAAACCCATTATAACTAAATCTATTTGAAATTGTGACCCTCAAGAATAAGTCATGACTCTATATCAAAGGGCTATGTGTTTAATTCATGCTATGTTCACAAATTTCTATAGTGGAAATTTTTGTTTCTACACAAATATGCTAGGATAAATCATTTAAAAAACAAGATCATCAAATTACCCTGGGATAGTTATTCAAGACTAATAATACTATTGAAACATGACCATAAATAATTGTAAAAATTAATAACATAAAATAAAGGTACTTAACTTTGGATCTGCTTTTTATTTAATAACAAATGTTGCTAATTGATTCACCACTTTATTAGTGATGCAAACAAGAATTGGGAGTTTTGTCAAACTGCCAATTCAAGTAGCTATAGTTAATATCAAATTAAATTTTAAACTCATAATTATTAAATTCACACATATAATTATCGCTTCTCAAATTCAACCAATTATTTAAAATCTAGAATAGCACAATTGAAACAAGAAATTATTCTCTTATTGGATTCTTTTATACATAGGTAAAAAATAATTTGATTCAAATTCTAAATCAAATTCTCCTTCCTCCATTTTTTGCTTTAACTATATGTTTATTTCCAATTTCTCTATATTCATTCAAATATATTTTGTTTTTTGCTAATATGTCTTCTCATTCACTAGCCTCCCTTATGTTGCCTTCTTCCTTTTGTATCTATTTCTACTTCGACATGCCTTCTACCCCTTGCTGTACCTATATTATCTCATCTTCTCCATTGTTTCAAAATTTATGCTTCTTCCCTATATGTTGCATCTGCTTTCATGTTGTTTCTTAGTCACACCTTATTTCTCTTCTCTATTTTTCTATCTTTTTCTTACCATTTCTCTCTTGTCCATTGCATGTATGATGCGTGTCTTTTTATTTTATTATTTTTCTTAAATCTATCCCTTTAACTTCCACACCTACCTTATGTGGTTGTTCAATTTTTTATTTTTTATTTTTGTTTATTTTAACTAAAACTTCCTATAGGTTGCCCCCTTTTAAATGCCTTACAAAATAAGTATTCAGACTATATGATTCCATGCTCCCTTGTAGTTATATTATTGGTACTTTTCCCACAATATGAAGACAAGTATCAATTTAAATCTAGATGTATAGCAATGCTTTGAAACTGATGAAATCTACAATCTAAGAGAGAAAACAATATCTATTTGGACCCGAGAAATTCTAGAAGAAAATTATGAAGCTAGCAAAAAATCCTCATGAAAGTTGAAACTAAATGAGTCTAAAACCAACAACCAAAACACAAATGAACAAAATTGAAATTGTAAACTAAAAAAAATTGCTGATGCAAGATTACTCGTGGACCTAGATGCTTATGCATCAATTAGAGTCATAGATTCTATCAAACAACTAGTATTAAATTGTTAAAATCATTGTATTTTTCTCTAGGTCATTTAGGTGCCCACAAACCTAAACCTTATTTGCATATTCAAACTCTAATGTGTAGAAATGATGGTGTATATTTTGGTGTTTGTATTCTATTCACCTCACCATTTAGAGTTGGTATCTAAAACATAATAGATGTTTAAGGATGTGCTTTTAGAAATTTACCAAGTGAGATCATTCTCCTTTGATCAAATCCCTCTTCCAATTTAAAAATTTTAAGATAATAATTGAAGACACACCAAATAATCATATAATATACATAATTAACTTAGATGTGAAAATCATATTGATGATATACTTATATGATAATGCAATGTATAAAAAAGATCTCAAACTATATCTTAGATTCTAAATCTATCGCAATGAAATAAAATTTGCATAATTTAAAGTCAAGTCAATAAATAACACTTAACAAGAAAGAAGTTGACTTACATCTAATTTAAATTTTGAATATAAAAGTTTGAGACTAATTTTATTAGAAGACTCCTTTAGAATTGTTGCCATATAGATAGGGATCATCCATGTGGGTTGTGATAATATGATCGAGTGAGATATTGTCTAGTTCTAAGATTTTATTTTCAATTTAAAAACAAAGCTAATATTTCTTCAAGCAAGGATAATTAGTATCTCTTGGGATTTGATATAATCTTCTCCCTCTTGCTCAATTTCCAAGCAATTTACTAAGCCCATTCTTCCTTTCAAGAAAAAGGAAAATGAGAAGACTTTTAATATATTTTGGTGCACATTTTGGTGGGGGATTATTTCTTAGTGTGAAATCGTAGTGTTTGTCTTAGAGTTAGGTTACTTAAAATGTTTTTATATTAATAATTAAGTTACTAGAATGATTTGCTTAAAACCTATAAAATGTTATGCTATCATTGTTTAAGTATTTTGAATGGTTATTGGTTTTGGAGTCTTAGTTTTAAATAAGTATTAAGTAGATTAGTATCGTATTTAGAAGTTGTTATTTTTTATTATATATTTTTTAAGAATATATTTTTGGCATATATAAAATGTATGGTTGGATAAGTGAGATGTTTATAACAAGTATACAATATAAAGTTAAAACTATTTAAAACACTGAAAAAACCCATTGAATTAAAACCATTTCAAACTATGAACTTATTAGAATAGAAATCATCTAAAACACTAAAACCCATTAGATTGAATATATTTTAAATTGTGACCACAAAGATAAGTTATGACTCCATATCATAAGATTGTGTATTCAATTCATTTTAGGTTGTATATTCAATCATTTTTAAAAATATGATAATAAATTACTTTAGAATAATGATTTGAGACTAATAATGTTATTGAAACATGACCATAAATAAACATGTAATTTAGGTTGACTTATTTATCTAAATTTAAAATCTGAATATAAAAATTTAAGGTCAAAGTCATAGCAAATAAAGCCCCACTTAATTTTCTTAGAAGGCTCCTTTAGAAACATTTGATGAGTTTTGCTATATAAGTAAGGATACTCCATGTGGGTTGTGACAACTCGGATATTTTCATTTTAAAAACAAAGATAATATTTCAAACTTCAAGGAAGCTTAATTCACACAATCTCTTGGGATTTCATATAATCTTCTTCCTCTTCCAACGATGCCATGCTCAAATTCCAAGCAATAAGAATTTATGAGAATACTTTTTAAATATTATGGTAGGGGAATATTTTTATAGAAAAAAGGTTTAATGTTGGTATAAATTATTTATATATATGTGGGGTACAAAAAAACATCTAAAATTATGTGTGAGTGTGAAATCGTTTTGTTTGTCTTAGATTTAGGTTAATTAAATTGTTCTTATATTAATTATTAAGTTACTAGAAATATTTGCTTAAGATCTATAAAATGTTATGATCATTATTAAAGAATTTTGAATGGTTATTTGTTGTGAAGTCTTAAATTTAAATAAATATTAGTTAGATTTGGTATCATATTTAGAAGTTGTTATTTTTTATTATGTATATTGAAGAATGTTAATTGGATTTGGTATCATATTTAGAAGTTGACATTTCATATTATATATATTGAAAAAATTATTATTTTTTGACGTTTATAATATATATATGGATGGATGGATGGACTAGCAATATTTTTATAAGAAGTTTACAACTTATGAAGTCAAGTTATTAGGTTGATTTTTAATAAACTAGTAATAATTATTAAATTTATAATTATTGGGTCTATAATTACGTATGGATAGTTTGATGGTAGAAACTTTATACATATAAAAAATATGATAAATGTATGTGAATTATTTTTAATAAAGTTTTATTTTGTGGTAGCTTTTAGCATCAACATTTCAAATCAAACTCCACGATACATCATAATTTTTTACAAAATATTATTTTTATATGAAATCCAGTAGTACCCATCAAATTTATTTATCCTTACCAAAAATTAATTATATTCCTACACATCCTTAACTGATTTCTTCTTAGATAGAAAACACAAAATATCTAGTTTCCCTTACCAATATATAAATTCTTGATGTTCTTAGCTAAATATTGAGGCACTTCACCCATAAGAATGGAAAAAAATTAGTATTAAAAAATATTTTCAAGACATTACTACCATTCTACATAACTCTCATAGCAATAAGAATATTATTTTATTTTAACTGTAACACCCCTCCGATTTGCTATGTTTTCTCTGACAGTTTTGATTCTTTGATAGACCTTATTTTATGTGATTGTTATTCTATCACTGACAGTGGAGCGAAGATAGACTATATTGATGTGATGGCACATTATTTGCATGGTGATTATGTTATTATGCTTTATGTTTGCATAGATGCTTAGTTGTGATGACATTGCTATATATGCTTATTGTAGTTTAATTGATATATTATCTCATCAGTTGATGTGACATTGTATTGGTGAAGAGAACAGTATTGCATCACTCGCTTGCGAGTGCCCTGTGATTTCCACAATTCTCTCTTCACGGTGTGTATGAAATTACTATCTGTATACATGTACGACATTTGCTTGTTTGTAGGATTGCACGTACAGGACATTAGCTTCACCTAGTTTCACAGGTCTAAGCGTGTCCACTACTCAACAGTAATATTGGGAGATAGTATCAGGTTGCCTAGTCATAACTTTACCCTAGTACAGTGTGTCGTCAGTTTGAGTTTTGGTCTTAGCCTTATCATTGTTGTTCTGGGTATTTTATTATTGTGCAAGTTTAATTTGGTAGATTAAATGTGTATTGATTTATATATTTAATTAATTGAATTATTGTTGTGAAGGCTTTAGAATAAATTAATTAATTAATTTAATTTAGTTATGTTGTTGAGTAATTTTTATGATTAAAAATAAATGGTAATTAAATAAATAAGAGTATTTAAATTAGTAAATTGTTTTATTTTATTTAAATGCATATGGTTGGAAAATATCTTTGGTTGTTGAGGGAAAAGATATTTTGTTGGGATAACTGTGAGTTAGAAAATTGTTATCTTATTGTTGAAAATTGATTCTTGGAGGAAAATATTGGAAAAAGTGAAGAAAGTTGTTTCATGGGAATTTTTGGGGGGGTTGTTGAAAATTGGAGAGGAAATTGTGTATCTCTCTAAGGAATTTGTTTTAGAATTTTGGCTGTAGAATTCTTCGCTGTGTACTATTGTGTTTTCTGGAAAGAGGAAATTGCACTGGAGGAAGCTTTGGCTACTTTGGAAATTTGAAGCTACAAAGAAGCTCAACAACATTTCTTGAGGCAACATTCTTCTGGAATAGGTTCCTTTACTATTTTTGTGAATTAAGAATTAAAAAGTTATTTATTTTATTGTAATACAATTTGGAAAATGATAGGAAAGGATTTACAATACTGTAGAAGTTCTTATTTCTTTCTGTTTAAAAAGATTGCCTGAAAGAGGAACCTCTGTAGAAAACAATTAAAAATCCTATGTGTTGTTTGTTCATTCGAAATAAATTGATATAAAAGAAAATTTAGATCTCTATAGAAAACCTTCATTCTATTTTGTTCTCCCTATTCTTTTTGGTTATCTGAGAAAAATGAAATTTCTAAGCTTTATGTAGAAAATTTCCTCTGTGAAAAAAAAGTTATTTGCTCAACTTGAACCTGTGATTGGATTAATTGCATATATATATATATATATATATATATATATATATATATATATATATATATATATATGTACGTATATATTAAAATACATATATGCATACATACATATATATATATATTTTATATAAATATTTTGTGTTAATTAAATAACACTTTGAATTTATTGGAGAGCGAATTCGCAGAGTCGTCGTATGGCGGAAATTCGTCACAGTAGATTTTTTTTTTTTTAAATCTAAGTTAGTGATTGGGGGCCAGAGGTTGAAACCCCCAACCGCACCCATACAGGGGTGCATTGTTGTGTACAGCGAACCCCTATGTGGGGAGGTTGCGGCCAGGGCAGTGCCCTGTGCGTGCGTGTTTATTATGTTGTGTTTTGTTTTACTATTGGGATTTCGATTTATCATATATATTATATATGATATATATATATATGTTATATATAATATATATTTATTATATATAATATATGTATTTAAAGTTAAATGTATACTATATTATTTATAAATAATATGTTTATTATATTTATATGTATATATGTATATATATATATATATATATATATATATATATATATATATATATATATATATATATATATATATATATATATATATATATTTAAATATAGTTATTTAGATTATTTTTTTTTAAGATAGTAAATGATTTATTTTAATGAAATATTAAATGGGTAAGTGCATGCAAGCACCGGTTGTTATTTTATAATGAAGTGATTTTATTAGTAAGATTGGGATTTGTTTTATCTATATTTGGGGATTTGGAAACTGAACTTTTGTTTTAAATCATTATGGATTTACTAAATGGAATTATATTTAAATGGTGCATTTTAATAGGCAAATTTGATTGTAATGGATTTAGGAGATTTGAATGATAGCATTTGTTAATTGCTTGAAGTTGTATTTATAAAAGCAAGTGTTTTGTAACTGTGTACTGGGGGGAAAGTATTTGTTAATGTGAAAATCCAAGTCTTTGAGAATGGTAATTGTGAAAGGGTTGTTGTAACTTTAGTTCACCCTTTCAGTTTTCTTTGGTAGTGCACATATTGGGATTCAGTATTGGACATATGTAGGGATGTGTTACCTTTTGAGGTGTGTTGATTATGTGTGGTCAATTTTAGTGCACTGTCTACCCTTGGGTTATAGTATGAGTTATGGTGTTGTCGATAGGGGAGTGGCTTTCAATGAGGGTCGAGACACAAAGGGGTGCCAGGACAACTCATGTGAAATTTAGTTTAATCAATGGAAATTAAATAACCTATATTAGGGATAGAGTAGTTTTATACATTAACAAGATAATTAGCCTCGCTCATTGGCTCAAGGGCTTGTATGAGACTTGAGATGAGTCGGGAAGGCCTGGAATGGAAAGATCATTATCTTGTCTTCTCGAAAGATAATCAATTCCACATTCTTGTGCATGTGGGGCCGGGTTCGTGAGAGGTTACCAGGACAACCCTAGAACGGGAGGTTGGGACCTAGGAAGATCTCCTTTGGACAACCAATGCAACCTTTGTGATGAATCTCCTCCTATTACAATAGTCAATTTTTTTTGTACGGTGGTTGTTCTTAATTCAGTGAATTCTGGAAGCAATGTAACCTGATGTTATGTATTTACTGGTACAATGTTGTTTTGTGTTTACTGGTACTGTGTTATTGTGTGTTTGCTAGTACAGTGTTGTTATGTATTTACTGGTACAGTGTTGTTTTGTATGTTGCATGTGTCTAGAGGTAATATGTAACGCCCGTCGTGCAAACCCCAGAGAATCAACATTGCACAACAATTTTTTTTTTAAAAATAATACATAAAGTAAACATGCATTTGTACATTAATTACATTTACATATTAATTACATAACACATTACATTACACTATTACACTTAGTTCTTTGGGGCACGCGAGATTACATCGCAACCACTAAACGGAAATAAAAGATAATGATAAACCACGTAACCATTTATATTATAATAACCATGAATAAATGTACATCCATGAACCAAGAGCAAGAATATTAATTCACCACATAATGCAATCATATGAATCTCTTAACAAAGTTATAAATGATCCTAACTATTACATCATCGTTATAATATTACATTACAAACTTTTGATATAAGAATTACAATGAATTTCCCAAACATGTGGGATGATACAAATTACACCAACATCTGAATAACAAGGAAACACTGGTACAACTCCAACTGCGGAAATGCTGAGAAGAAAGGATGCTGATGGGGAACCCAACGGGTGCGGAGCACGTTCCACCCAACCATGTGAATTATAGATAACTCACCCCCTGTGCTCAGAGGTGACAAGGAAGTTAACTCGACAATGATTGTCAAACCGACTCCATGAACAACATAGTACAATAATAGATACAAACTCAAGGTTTACAATTGACATAATCAACAACATTCATGAATCCACATAATAAGACAAAGCTATGAAAACTCATCACAAATAAATTAAGCAATAACAATTAAAAAAGTCACCAAAGAACATTCATCAATCATTTTCACAAGAATCTAAATCAACAATAAGAGTACAAATCCAGTAGAACTGATACAACATCAAAAATACATTTCCAGAGGCAATAAGCAACAAGGCAAACGGGTGTCAAGTGGAGAGTGTCATCGCATAGCTCTCATGGGATCCCCTAGCCCTCCTCCAACTGAGGCGTCGACACCCATCTATGGATCTCCTAGCCCTTCCTCCTACTTGAGGCATCGACACCATAGGGTAGCTCATGCGGAGTCAATAACCTCTCATGAAGACGAGATTATGACTTTGCCGACCACGGCCTTCTCAGTCTATCATTAGTCTATGATAGCCCTAATGCATAGATGAGGAATCCAATGTTTATTATCTTGTGTGTTTTACTACCCACCCCCTAAATTATATTTTTAGGTTATCACTTGTTTAACTACTCTTATGTGGGTTCACCTGAGCTCTTCCTCCTTCCGAGGCGCCGACCCCCATGAAGAGCCACTCTCCCTAAGACCCCTAATAGAAACCAAAATAAGGCAAGGGTTGAACTATAACATAAAAAAGCATAATACCACAACAAGAACCTGTGAGGCATTAACCCTCTCGCAATAACTCATAACCAAAAGTCTTAACAAACCGTTCAACCCTTCCAATCATAAACCATTAAGTTTCAATTCCAAAAGTATAATCAAGACGAGGAGAACATTAAAATTAACAAGCCCCTGGAACAAGGTTTTACAATCAACAACGGAGTTCCCACATCGATATTAAAAGACAAAATAATAACAGAATATCAATAACACACAAATCGTGATCACAAGACACCCTATCAATTTAACTTGATGCAGACTTTGAAAAGAGGCACAACCATTTTCTCATATTCAATTAATTTTATTTAACATTCAAATATTTCCAGAATTCTACATTTTATAATATATTCCCAAAAATAAACAAACATTATTAATATATATTTATATATATATAAATAAAAATAAATTAAATCCCACATATAGAAAAGGTCGTCGGCCTTATTGACTGCGCGCAGTAGTCATTAAGACTGTTGCGCGCAGTCTGAGCACGACAAGGGAGTACGGGGAGGGGTACAGCTTTGGTCATCCCTCCCCACTCCCAATAAAAAAATTTCCCTTAAAAATTTTTATATACATTTTTTTTTTATATTCATTAATGCGAAATTCAATTTCGCGATTTTAACAATATTTAATATATCTAATCTATTTTTATTTAAATTTAATTTATAACCACAAATTTTGTGTCGTGCATAGGTACGACCATAGATTCGGCCTGAGCAAAATTTTGACCTTACCACATAACAGGTATAAAAATAAAAATAAAATAACATGTTTATACAAATAGTATATATTAATATATATATATATTAATATATACATATGCTAATCTGTAAGAATATATCTAATAACTCCAACCAGACAGAGGTTTCTTTGTACCCAACTTACTATTCAACTAATATTATATTTTTAATCAGAACATATATATATATTCAAATTAAATTTATTTATAAAAACAAACAATATTATTCATGATCAAATTATAAAAGAAGCTACATAATGGTTTCTCAATGACAATAATTTTCTCCTATTGGTTTGCTAACTAGGAATCGTTAAATTTCTAATGAAGGTTTTCTTTTCTTTCAAACAATCAATCATATATATTCATTTATTTATCTAATTTCTTTTTGAAACAGAAAGAAGAATGAGCTGAAACATCTGGAACCTGGAGTCCTATGCTTATTCAAAAATCTGATGATGCCCGTTGATTCTGATGGCCTTTCTGAAGAGCTCCTCGTTCCTGCTTCGAAATCTCTTCTCCAGAATACCATGCTCCAATCTCGAATCCAAATCCTTAATCCCAAGATTCTTCCCCAAAATATTACAACAAAAGAATGGAAATATACTTTTCGAGAACTTCAGAAGATTCAAGAATGCATCACCATTATTTTTCAACTTTCTATCTCAATAAACCTCTGTGTGTGAAAAACTCACAAAAATTTCAATTAAATAAAAGATATTACCCCTTTCTTTCAAAACCTCTCAAAAATCATAAATAAAAGAAATGATATCTTTAAAAGCAAGCTTTTCAATCATATCTGAGTTCTCATTCATTCTCACAACTTTTTCATTCTTTTATTTATTTAATTTTCTATTTTCAATTCTTTTTGTTTTAATTTCCATTTTTACAACTTTACTTGCAAAGCGGATTATCTAATTAATTTAAATAATTTATTCTAACAATTATCCTCAACAAGATAATTAATTAAAATAATAATACCCAATTTAATATTTTAATTATCATTTAATAAAACTCGTGACTTTTAAAAATAAATAAAACATTTAAAAATTTAAATACAATTTAATCTAACATTAAAATAAACAATCATTTCCATCATTTAAGTAAAATAAATCACAACTTATAAAATACCCACATTAATAAAATACGACATAACACAACCACAAACCACAATAACGACAACTACAAAAACATACAATACTAATCAAACAAGGCGATCTAACATCATGGGATGAGATGACTTCATTGTCACCTTTGTTTCAACATTTAACTGTTGGGCCATTGGTGCTCGCCTTGTCCTGTCGAAGCAGGTGGAATCGAGACTCTGTACCTACAAATCCTGCATACAAACGAAGTCGTGTACATGTGCATACATATATATAAAATCAAAGCATTGCATTGTGAGAAGGAATCGTAGCATAACAGAGCACTCGCAAACGAGTGATGCTACACTGTCCTTCATCACATCTATCCTAACAATTATAATATAACTAATAAAATAACATTTCTAAACTAACAATTCATCTCATGACATAATTATAAAATCACTGCATCATAATATAATTCTGAAAATCAACTAATATCACCAACCATAATGTCATATGAAATAATCATGTCCTCAAGTGTATAAGCATAGTCACCAACGGTCTACTAATCACACCACCAAACCAAGCAATAATAGTATCATCACAGTATCAAACCAAAGCATAGAAAATAATAAGTCTAAATAGTATGAGGGGTATTACATAATAGGTTTATCTTGGTCACCTTTTACTATCTCCTAGCATGGGGGATGGGCCTACGAGTACCATATGGTTGGGTGGCGTGAACCTTACACTATTGAGTTTCTCTTCCTGTTCGTGATGGCGGTATCTTCTTGTTCGAGGATCTCATGTGGTTCTCTGGAGTTGTTCTTCTCTTTCTTCATTGTAATTGTGGATCATTATGTATAATTGTAGTACCTCATTTGTATCGAGGTGAACCTTTGTGATGTAATTGTAATAATATTTATGATCTATTCATTATTGGATTTAATGGTGTATTTGATGTTATGTGGTGTTGTATTTGTGGAAATATGTTCAATACATTTCTATGTGTTAGATTTATCTTGCAATGGTTTAATGCTTTGTTGTATGTTGTATCTTGAGTTTAATATTCATATGCTATGGTTGGTTTAAATTTTATAAGTAATGGGTTTACATGTAGATGCATTGCGTGGCCTAAAGGATGTATGTGGTTAGAGTAGGATACTTTACTCATCTTGTTATACTTTTTAAGAAAAAAAATTGTTAGGCTTCCGCAGTGTTGCATCATCCGCTAGGTTGCGGGACGGGGTTTTACATTAAATAAATATTGTGTGTAATATATCTTGAATTACTAATTAATTTTGAATTATATATAATTCCAAAGAAATAAAAGCATCTTTTATATAAATATAGATAGGTTAATTAATGAAATATTTTATATTTAAAAGAAAATTTACAAATATGGCTCATATGAGCAATTGACTAAGACTTGGCTCCTTTTGAGCATTGACATGTGACTAGTCTCCTTAAGGGATAACTTTAAGAACCATCCCCCCCTCCTTGGATAAGGTGTAAAAAGGCGAATCTTGTATAATCTTGGCGAATTATATATTTTTTAAAACCAATCAAATATTGTCATTGGTGATTAAAACCTATTTTCAAACCATTAAAATATTTTCATTGGCGAATTAAACCTATTTTCAAACCAATAAAATATTTTGTGGCCGAATTAAACCTATTTTCAAAACAAAAAATATATTTTTGTTATCAATTGAAACGTGTTTTCAAACCAAAAATTAAAATCCTTGGCGAATTAAACCTATTTTCAAACAAATAAAAAAATCATTGGAAAATTAAACATAATTTCAAACCAATAAAAAAATCATTGGCGAAATAAACTAGTATGCCAATGAAAATTCATAGTGTGCGTGGCAAAAATATCAAATGCTATATATTGTTCTATTCGAGGACAATTTTTTCACACATCAAAATTCTTTTATAAAGTGTTTGAAATAGGTGTCAACATATTTATTATATGTTCTTAAGTGAAGTGTTATGTCTGAAGCTGGATGTTAGCGCAATTTAATATAACCGATGACCATTCGATGAATGTTTGATGGACGACTATAGTTGCATTCTGAAAGAAAATGTTTGAAGCACTAGACTTGCAAATTCAAATCTCTAAAATAACCCTAGAACCGTTAGATTTCCAAATATCAATGGTTGACCTTTTATTACTTATTAAATCACTTAAAGTCATGACACCCAAAATAAAACCTATAAAATGGTTATTGGTTTTGGAGTCTTAATTTTAAATAAATATTAATTAGATTTAGTATCATATTTAGAAGTTGTTCTTTTTTATTGTATTTTTTAAGAATTCATTTCTTTGACATATATAAAATGTATGGTTGGATAAGTGAGATGTTTATAACAAGTATACAATATGAAGTCAAGGTATTAGATCGATTCTTAATAAATTAACAATCATGATTAAATTTATAATTTAATACAATCTATAATTAAGTATGAATAGTTTGATGGTAGAAACTTTATACATATAAAAATATGATAGATATGTGTACATAATTTTAATCAAGTTTGATCATTATGGAAATCAAAAAATATGGTAAAAGATATAATAGTTTGATGGGTTATGATAGTAATTGTGAGTGTTTCTAAATTTATTACATGATAGTTTTTAGCATCAATGTTGTAGATCACACTCCATGATCTATCATAATTTATACAAAAAGGTAATTTTTATATGAAATCTGAAATTACCCACCAAATCTATTTATCCTTATTGAAAACTAAGTTTTTTCCTATATATCCTTAATCAATTTTTTCTTAGATACCCAACACAAAAGACTATTTCAAATTCCAATCTATAAATTGTTGATGTGCTTGGCTATAGTATTGAGATGATTCACTCATAACAATGATAAAAATTTAGTAGAAAAGAAATATTTTTGAGACATTGCTACCATTCTACATAACTCTCATAGAAATAAGAATATTGTTTTATTTTAACTAAATATTGTGTGTACTCTATCTTGAATTACTATTAATTTTGAATTATATACTTATAAAGAAATAAAAGCATCCTTTACATAGAATAGATAGGTTAATTAATGAAATAAAATATATTTTTATATTAAGAAAAATTTGCAAATATGGTTCATATGAGAAATTGACTAAGACAACTCTATGTGGGAATTAAGATGAGAATAATATATACCTTCTTTCAAGCATTAACATTAGATTAATACTTAGCTCATATTGTATAACCACACTAGAAACCAACAATGGAAGATTGAGAGTCTCAACTAAGAATTTCACCTTATAAATCACATCCATACTAGAAGCCAACAACTAATGACCAAAATTCACAAATAGAGTTCATTTGTTATATATCATGCCTTTGAGGGCTCCACAAGTACCATGAGCCTTTTGAAATCATTCTCCATCTAAATGCATCCATTCCAAGACCATTAAGAGGTGGGTATCCCTTTCCTTAATTTCTTGTAGGAATTTCATGAAGAGTAGGACATTGTGACTTTGACATGTAAGAGGGTATTAAACTAATTTAGGGGACACAGTGTATTGAATAAAGCTAATTTTCTTATTACTCTTCATAATTTCTATTTTATGTTGTTTGTAGTTTTTTCCCTTTCTCTTGATATCTACTTATTAGGCTAAGTTTGGTTGTGATTCTTCATTTGTTTTAATATAATTAGTATTTTTGGGTTTTAAAAATATGTAGATATGAAAGTACATGGAGTATAGTAGGATTATGGATATAACAATGAAGGAAAATAGGTGAAATACTAATAGAATAAAGCTAGTGAGATAAATAAAATGTAAACCATCTAAATTTTCCTAGAGTACAAAGCACAATAATCACTTTCTAACTATAAATATATAAAATTATAAAGCATCCAACACTTAACCCTCTTGAAAATGAAATCCATTTAAAAAACTGAAAAAAACCATTGAGTTAAAACCATTTGAAACTATGAACTTGTTAGAATAGAAATAATCTAAAACTCTAAAACCCATTAGATTGAATATATTTTAAATTGTGACCACAAAGATAAGTCATGACTCCATATCATAAGGTTGTGTATTCAATTCATTTTAGGTTCACCACTTCTACACAAATATGCTAAGATAAATCATTTTTAAAAATATGATAATAAATTACCTTAGAATAATGATTTGAGACTAATAATGTTATTGAAACGTGACCATAAATAAACAACTAATTTAGGTTGACTTAAATCTAAATTTAAAATATGAATATAAAAATTTAAGGTCAAATTCATAGCAGATAAAGCCCCAATTAATTTTCTTAGAAGGCTCCTTTAGAAACATTTGATCAGTTTTGCTATATAACTAAGGATACTCCATGTGGATTGTGACAACTCACATATTTTCATTTTAAATATTTCAAACTTCAAGGTTGGTTAATTCACACAATCTCTTGGGATTTGATATAATCTTCTCCCTCTTCCAACGATGCCATGCTCAAATTCCAAGCAATTTCAAGAAAAACAAAATGAGAAGTATTTTTAACTATTATAGTGGGGATTATTTTTATAGAAAAAAGGTTTAATGTTGGTATAAATTATTTAAATATATATATGAGGGGTACAAAAAAAACATCTGAATTTATGTCTCAATGTGAAATCGTAGTGTTTGCCTTAGATTTAGGTAAATTAAATTGTTCTTATATATTAATTATTAAGTTACTAGAAATATTTGCTTAAAACCTACAAAATGTTAAGTTATCATTATTTAAGGATTTTGAATGGTTACTTGTTTTGGAGTCTTAATTTTAAATAAATATGAATTGGATTTGGTATCTTAATTAGAAATTGTTATTTCTCATTATGTATATTGAAGAATGTTAATTTGATTTGGTATCATATTTAGAAGTTGTCATTTCTTATCTCGTATATTGAAGAATTTGAATTTTTTTGACGTGTATAATATATATATGGATAGATGGATGGATTAGTGATATTTTTATAAGAATCTTACAATTTATGAAGTCAAGTTATTAGGTTGATTTTTTCAACAAAAGGCTCATAGCCTATGTATATATATATAGTAATTACATTGGTAAAAAAATTATGCCCTTTGGCTAATGCAATGGCATACACAGAAGGTCAGATTTACAAAGATATAAGCTCAAAGGCTAGTGGAAAGAAGTAAAACAACAACCCGACCACCGAACCCCAAGGTTATTTCAAACTATGTGCAAGGAGTAAATCAACAACCCAAACTCTGACCCCTGAAGTCCTTTCAGACTTTGCAAGTCAGAGATATCACTTGACCAATGCTTCAATTGTTATGGTAACCCTTAATTAAGATCTTCGATCCTCGAACTCTGAGGCAAGGGATAAATGAACATCCTAAACTCTTTTTGTCATAGTCCTTTCAAACTTAGATCGCCAATCCTCGAACTCTAAGGCAAGGAATAAATGAACGACCCAAACTCTGATCTTCGGACTTCACAAGTTAGAGATATCACTTTACCAATGCTTCAAGTGTTATGGTAACTTGCAAGTGAGAACACCAATCCCTAAACTCTAAGGCAAGGGATAGATGAACATCCCGAACTCTGTTCGTCGAAGTCCTTTCAGACTTAGATCTTCGATCAGGACTCAAACTCTGAGGAAAGGAATAAATAAACAGCCCGAACTCCGATCTCTGAAGTCCTTTCAAACTTCACAAGTTAGAGATATCACTTGACCAATGCTTCAAGTGTTATGGTAACCCACAAGCGAGAACATTGATCCCCAAACTCTAAGGTAAGGGATAAATGAACATCCCAAACTTCATTCGTTGAAGTCCTTTCAGACTTAGATCGTCGATCCTCGAACTCCAAGGCAAGGAATAAATGAACATCCCAAACTCCATTCATCGAATTCCTTTCGTAATTAGATCACTGATCCTTGAACTCCGCGGAAAGGAATAAATAAATAGCCTAAACTCTGATCTCCAAAGTCCTTTTGGACTTCACAAGTTGGAGATATCACTTGACCAATGCTTCAAGTGTTATGGTAACCTGCAAGTGAGAACACTAATCCTTGAACTTTGAGGCAAGGGATAAACGAACATCCCAAACTCTATTCGTCGAAGTCCTTTCAAACTTAGATCCTTGATCCTCGAACTCTGAGGCAAGGAATAAATGCATGTACACCCTAAAACTCCTTTTTCTTTCTTCAAACCTTACTTTTTGTATTAATCAATGAGCCCTTCCATTGCATGATTTGATTGAAAACCTACCTCCATCATTCATCATGTGCTATCCTTGTAGTTGAGGCATGATTGTCCCTTTGAAAATCCTAATTCATTTCCCTCATTGGAATTCTATTCATTTGATGCACATTTGAGACCCTAAGATTTTGAAGATTTGGTGATTCCTAAACACCACTCAAAATATCACATTAGCAAGGTTTGAGGCTTGCAAACTAACTTAACCCTTATTGCTACTACTATTTCAACACACAAGGAATCAAAAGGAAGATTTCCAACATGAACATCCATATCAATGCTCCAAGTGTCAAGCACACTAGAGCACGAACCTTTGAACACTTTTGCTAATTCAAAGAGCAGAAAAATGCTACCAACCGACACTATGTTCATACAAGCAACACAAAAATGCCCACCCTCACAAAAAAGTAACCCCTTATCAGACTTATTACTCCCCAAAGTCAAAATAATTGAAAACCATAGCTCAGATGACTACTATACCCACATATAGCATTATCAACCTTTCTGACAACATAAGCATATATGATAAGAATACTTGAAAATTATAAATGCATATTACTTATTCTTTATCCAGGAAACTATCATAACATTAGGAAGCTACATTTTCTTTTTGAATAATATCCCATAGTGACTTCGTGATATTATTTGAGGTAGCATCATATAATATTTCATATTGGGTTTGATCACAACCTATATTTTCCAAAAGATCAGACAAGCAATTTTCCTCCCTATATATATGTCTTATTTGAAAAAATTCTAGTCTATCTATTAATTTCCATGCCTATTCTAGGAAATATTTAATTTTCCAATTGTAAGTCTTTCTTTCTTCACATGCATTGACAATGAACAATGAATCTCCTTCAATCTGCAATCTTTTAACATTTAAGACCAATGCCAACTCTAGACCATGTAACAAAGCTTGCACTTCAATTAAGTTATTTGTACCTGATGGCAAATGAATTGGCTTTGCTTCCATAAGTGAACCATGCTAATCTCTAATTGCAATACCTGACCCTGAATTCCCTAAATTATTGTGCAAAGCACCATCAAAGTTTAATTTTAAAAAGAGTGGCGGTGAGGGAGACCACATCACCTTACTTCTATCCACCTTCTAAAGAAAACCTTGATGCAAACTCCCTTTGAAAGGTAGAACAAGCTTTTTCCACTGCTGTAATATTTTAGAATCCCATTCCAAGAATAGGGAACCAACATGTTTTGTTCTCTGAGAATATGCATTTACTATTTCAGACATTGAAGATTCTATTTTGCATATTATTTGTTCCAACTTCATTTTTTCACCCCTAAATATCCGCATATTTCTCTCCCACCAAAAACTCCACTTAACCATCGATGGGACCACTCTCCATATACAAGCAAACAAAGATTATTTGTAAAATACTAGCCAACTTGTAAACAATTCCCACAAAGACCTTGGCAATGGAAAATGCCAACTTAATTTTCTAGTGATAAATGTCCAACAAGCATGTGCAAAAGGACAATGAATGAGAAGATGATTTACCCCTTCCATAGCCTCATTACATAACACACACCTAAATTGATTTACAATCCCAAGCTTGGCCAATCTATCAGTTGTAAGAACTCTTTTTTTTATGGCCAAACATGAAAATCAACCTACTTTTGGGAGAACTAAAGGATTCCAACAAAAATACAATCCTCTCTAACTATCAAAAAAATTCCATTACTCATGACAACTCTATAACCCAATTTAATTGTGTATTCTCCATATTTGGAAGGTGCCCAGATTACCTTGTCTTTAGCATTTGACACATAAACATGTCTATATTTTAGAGTAGCTTCCAAATTTTCCTTTTGCTCATTTGATAGAGCAATATTGGAAAAATCTTTCCAAAATACTTTCCCAAAGCATGCATCCACAGACTGAAAATAATTTTCAACTTTTTCACCTCAAGCAGCAGTTAGAATGATTTCACATGCTTGAAAGGCATGAACTGAATTTAGAGGAGGGTATCCACCTGAAGAGTGGTTTGTTGGGGATGAAGGTAGAAGTTCATGGCAATTAGCATGTTAAGAGAAGGTTGCAAGTAAGACACGAGATACGTGGGCATAGGAGAGATGAGGGGTTGGATAGAGTAGAAGGCCAATGGAATTGCCTAAGAATGTATTGTTAATTTTCATTGAAATAAAGTTATTTGATTTCAAATTTGAGTTTGTTTTTTAAAGAAATTGTAATTTGATTGTTAATTTGACACAAGTAATTTCCAGATTTGGGTAAATCTTTCATGGATTTTGTTGTAATTTGAGTTTTGGAAGAATGCACGAGAGATTTGGGTTTTTCTTCTTCATCAAGTGGTATCAGAGCTAGAGGTTCTGAGAATGCGGATAGAGTGTTGAGAGAGAGGAAGTTCACACCAGAACCTACGGGTGAAGAGGGAAGTGAGCAGAGGTTTTGGGGCACAAGCAGATCATCAAACATGAGGTAGCTTTTGATGGAACCTATGGATATTAGAAGCGCAAGTGAAGTCCAAAAGTATCATTGCAGGTATAGAGAGTCCTAGTGATTGAGGGTTGGAAGGCGCAGAGTTGGAAGCGCGAGTGAGAAGATCAAGAGCATCATTGCAAGTGAGCGGAGTCTCAAATGTTTGAGAGAAAAAATCACAAAGGAAAGTGTCTTGTGATGGCAGATTACAATAGACAAAGTGGAATCTTCATGAGGATCAAGGTACAATTGCAGCATGGAGGTTGCAAGGGAAGAGTTGCATCAAGGACATGCTAGAGGAGGGCATGGAGAGAAGAGGAAGAGTGTTTTGCGGAGGAGGTTGGGCTATCAGCTATGGAGTTCATTGGAGGTTGTACACAATCTCGAAGGGTGGTTATACCACTCAGCTTCACCTTTGTGAGCACATGCTCACAAATTTCTTACTTGGCATGTCTGATATAGGAGCATCCGGGTCAATGAAGGATCAACATCACCAAAAACAATGATAGTTTCCAAGTTTTGCAAAAATGATTTGAAAAATGTTTTATGAAGTCAAATTACACACCTTTGTAATTTTTTGTAAGTCTTCGAGCCTTTAGAAAGAAGTTGTTACAAAGCTTAGTTTTCCATTAATGAATAAATCATATAGCCACACTTTTGCTTCTTTTGTATTTTGTGAACATTTGGAAGATTATTTTTGATCTCCAATTTGGGTGATTCATAAATGCCACTATGGAAAACAAGTATAATTGTACTCCTTTGTAAATTTTGATTTTATTTTCCCGAAATACCAAGAGAAAGGCAAGTATTTAAATTAGATCAATTAAAATTTCAATATCTTTTCATGTCTAATCAAAGGGCATTATTTTTTCACTTGTGTAACAAAAAAATTGGATGGGGGGGAAGAGAAGTGGGTGGTGGTAGAAGGAGACAGGGAGGTCATGGATAAAGTTAGCAATCAAAATCCTCCTTGGTGAGCACCTGGAAGTGAATTAGACTTCAAACGATACAAATGCATTTGCATTTTTATGTAGACATGAAAGAGGTCCACCAAGGTTAAACATGCCAAGTTTTGAAGCAGATAAAATGCTCCAAATGTATGGGAATTGTCAGAAAATGACTATTGAAATCACCATAAAGGAGGCTGGCTGCATATTAAGCCAATAAGTTAAGGAATAAAATCACCATTTGAAGGAAGGATAGACTAATCAAGAAAATAAGAAAGGTCACTGTTGGAAAGGGATAAGAAAGGACATGTGATTGAAATGGCAGAGAGGTATTTGGTAGACTGCCAGACAATGAATAAAGGGATGAATAATATTGAAGGATTTAGAACTCATCACCTTCAAATGCAAGTGTAGATTTCACATAAAGATGACTCATGAATGAGAAGGGAGACAATGTGATCCTAAAAATGGTAGATTCCAAATGTTTGTAAGGCATCATGATTACGTGCAGAGTTGAATGGAAGGAAATGGTTTCCTTAAGGTGATGACAAGAAAGGCATAGCCGTTAGACAGTGTGTATGAACTTACAGGTTGTGACTTTTAATGTATATCCAAGAGGAAACTAGAAGAGGAATGTGAGAGGTCACCTAAAGAGTGGGTAGTTGGGTACAAAGGTAGAAGTTCATGGCAATCAACATGTTAAGAGAAGGTTGCAAGTAAGATACGAGATAACTGGGCATAGGAGAGACAAGGGATTGGATAAAGCAAAAGGGCAATGGAACTGCCTTAGAATGTATTTTTAATTTTCATTGAAATAAAGTTATTTGATTTTGAATTTGAGCTTTTTGTTGAAAGAAATTATAATTCAACTATTATTTTGACACAAGTAATTGTCAAATTTGAGTGAATCGTTTGTGGATTTTGTTGTAATCTAAGTTTTGGAAGAATGAAAGAGTTGGGTTTTTCTTCTTCATCAAGTGGTATCAGAACCAGAGGTTTTGAGTGTGTGGATAGAGCGTCGAGAGAGAGGCGGTTTGTACCTGGACCTCCAGATGAAGAGGGAAGTCAACAAAGTTTTTTGGGCACAAGTAGATTGCCAAACATGAGGCATCTTGTGACAGAACCTGTGGATAGTATAAGCATGAGTAAAGTCCAAAAGTATCATTGCAAGTGTAGAGAGTCCTAGCGATTGAGGGCTGGAAGGCGCTAAGTTGGAAGCACGAGTGAGAAGCTCAAGAGCATCATTGCAAGTGAGTGAAGTCTTGAATGGTTGAGAGCAAAAAGCATAGAGGAAAGTGTTGTGTGATGGAAAATTACAACAAACGAAGTGGAATATTTGTGAGGTTCGAGGTATGGTTGTAGCATGGAGGTTGCAAGGGAAAAGTTGCAATGAGGACATTACAAAGGAGGGCATGGAGAGAATAGGAAGAGTTTTTGGCAGAGGAGGTCGGACTGTCAGTGATGGAGTTTTTTGGAGGTTGTATGTAATCCCGAGGGGTGGTTCTACCACTCAGCTTCACCTTTGTGAGCCCATGTTCACAAATTTCTTACCCAACATGTCTGATGCATGAGCATCTAGGTCCATGAGCGATTGGCATCACCAAAAATAATGATTGTTTCTGAGTTTTGCAAAAATAGTTTGGAAAAAGGTTTTTGAAGTCAAATTACACACCTCTACAAGTTTTTGTAAGTCTTCGAGCCTTCAAAAAGAAGTTGTTACAAAACTTAGTTTTCAATTGATGAATAAATCATATAGTCACACTTTTGCTTCTTTTGTATTCTATGAACATTTGGAAGATATATTTTTTATCTCCAATTTGGGTGATTCGGAAATTCCACTGTGGAAAACAAGTATAATTGTACTCCTTTGCAAATTTTGATTTTATTTTCCCAAAATACCAAGAGAAAGTATTATTTGAT
>VDFB02193867.1:398226571-398270905 GCA_007258455.2 Sequoia sempervirens
ATAATTGTTCGGAGCATTGCTTGCATAGAATGACGATGAAGGTCATGAAAGGGCAGTCTATTATATCAGCCGAACTTTGGTTGGTTATGAACTCAATTATAGTAACATTGAACGTGCCTGTCTTGCAGTAGTATTTGCTACCCAAAAACTGAGGCACTACATGTTAAACCATCAAACAATGTTGGTTGCTAAAATAGATCCTCTGAAATATATTCTTAGCAAGGCAGCATTAACAGGGCGACTGGCCAAGTGGGTTATGATACTTAGTGAGTATGATATACAGTATAATTTCCCTCAGATTTTCAAGTTCGTGCAAGTATAGCCTAAGATAGTGATTAGCAAAATATCAAAGATTCAAGACAAAAGTGCTCTCCAAAGTTACAAAATTCACGAGAGAGATTGGAATGAAGAATGACAAATCAATTTATAGAAAATTGATTATTCGAACGATAGGCCAAGATTGAAAGATCAACGGATGGTTGAGATTGACTGATTAGACATGCATTCTGATAACTGACAGTGATGACATGAGTGATTCAAATTAGAAATAGAATTAAAGATTAAATAAATGATTTAATCTTCAGTTTAGCATTCGAAAACATAAGAATTATCTTTGCATGGCAAATATAAAGATTGATTAAAGCAACTCTCTATTCGAACGCACGCACAACACTTAATTAATTAAATAATAATATTTAATTAATATTCATGTGCACGTAAATGAGTTAGAACTGGACGATTGAATGGTTAGACGAGGAGATTACTCGAGAATGCCACTCAGACATCAAATGAATAGTTAACTGAACGATTAAAATAGATGTCGAGTTGAGTAAAAGTGAATACTTAGATAACTCACATAATTATCTAAAATATAGAAGAATGTGTTAAAATAGAATTTATGAATTAAAATGAATTCATTTTAATTCAGAGACAATATTAGAAGGATAATTAAATAAATAATATTTATTTAAAGTGATGAAAAGGACTCAAATGAATAATTAAAATAAAATTAAATTTATTTGAATTATAGTTAATATATTAAAGAATAAATTAAATAATGATTTATTTAATTTGAGAAGAAGAAGGTTAATTAGTAACATAATTAAATAACAAGCGTTTATTTAATTAATAGAAGAAATAAAGAAAAGTGAATTAATTAAATAATTGAAATTATTTAATTAATAGAAGAATTAATGCTAAGATGAATAATTAAATAATTGACATTATTTAATCATGACCATGAATAATACGAATTATGCAGAATATGGAAGTCGCAGGCTTAAACCAGATTTCGGTGTCTACATTTTCCCCTCTTTGATACAATGTCGTTTTGGCGTTGTGTCAAAGAAATTCAATAAGAAATATGCCCCAGTAATGCTCCAGATTAGAATAGGTGAAGGTATGCCCCCTCGGGAGGACAGGCAGGTTCAAAGAACATGAGTGTGCTCTCGAAATTGATGAGAGGACTAGAAGATGAAAGAAAAAAGGATAGAAGAAAATAGATAAGTGTGGTGAAGATGTAGAAAAGAAGAAATGTTAGTGCAAAAAGAAAGATAGAGAAAGAACGAAAGACAGGAGATAGATGTTAGTATTAGCAATCTTCGATGTTTCGCTATATCACAAAAGGTATTGCACTTTATCATCATTGGGCGGGACTAATACAAATGGAGAAAAACACCATGATATGACATAGATCAAGGTGTGAAAGGTCATCCACTTGCTAATAACAGACAGTCGCAGACAAGGATTGTCATTAACTCATACTAAGGGCACAAGTTGCCCCAGTCTTTTTGTCAGAACAAACCACAGACAGCAAACAAAGTAAAAGACAGGTCATGAGACGTCATTGCTCCTCTAAATCCTTCATGGGACATCCTTGAGGAAACTAGTAACATGACTCAAAATCAAATTGAAAAGATAGTCGATAGACAGCAGTCAAAGAAAATAGAATTATGATACATCGTTGCTTCTCTAAATCCTTCATGGGACATCCTTGAGAAAGCTAGTAACATGAATCCCAATCATCAATTCAAGATAAAGGATAAGATAAATAAGCCATAGAGTCAAAAAGCCAGTAAAATATTTTCCCAAAACTTGATTTGTTTGTTGGATTTGTTGATTGATAGAGCCTGTTTGTAGGAGATACACATACCAGATAAGACTGTGAATCTGGTTTCGATGTTATGACTATCTGTATAAGGCATGACAAAGCCTGGTTTCAGAAAGACATGTATCGTATAAGACATTGAGTCAGATGCCGTTGATGTGATAACCTGTGTAAGGCTATGTTTGATTGTTTGACCCTGTCGATTATGCAGGAAGGACTCATCCTGTATAAGACATAGGTTGATTGTTTTGATAACGTCTGTTTCCAAGAAGGACACATCCTGTAGCAGACTATTGGTTGATTTGTTTTGATTGTTTTGTTTGGGAAAGTGTTTGATTTGACTCAGAGACATTGCTGACTTGTTCACCAGATTGACGCATGACTTGAGACGATGCGTTGACAATTGACTATGTGTGACGAAAAACCCTAAAGGACTGACCTAGTGCGGCCTCGGGGGCTCATCGATTGATGGCCTTGCCTATGTTGTACACGCAGAGACCTCGTAGTTTGACTTGACTTGACTGACAAGACCGACTACAAATAAAAGATGTGTGTGAAAGTGAATGTGACGAACCCTAATGGACTGACCTAGTGCGGCCTCGGGGGCTCATCAATTGATGGCCTTGCCTACGTTATACACACAAAGACCTCATAGTTCGACATGACCAATGACCTTGTCATATAGACATATGGATTGAATCATGAATTTATACAGACAAACCTAAACAGACTGACCTAATGCCTCGGGGGCACATCGGCAGATGGCCTTGCCTACATCCAGTCGCAGAGGCAATGTAGTTCAACAAACGACAAAGACTGACAAGTGCGACTGAATCTGACTCTGTTTTTGGATTTTCGAAATGTTTTGATTTTTTTGTCTTTTTGAAGTTTTTCTGATGTTTTTGTGTTTTCTCAGGTCATTTTGCAATGTTTGTGGATTTTCTCAGGTATTACGTCTCCAACACAATCAATGTAAGAACCAATATGACACATGTCAAGTGTTTGCCCCCAGTCGAGTATAAGACCAATTGATTATGAATAGGGTAAAATGGGGGATATGAAATGCTCTCGATGTCAATCGTTCCAAGTTATGGGAAAGACTACCACTTATTATGAATGGTATATACAAATGATGGACAGGAAAGATAAGGGATATGTACAGGGATAGGTATTATGTACAGGGATAGGCATTATGTACAGGGAAGTGGACTATGTACAAGGTAGTAGAATAATAGTAGACAAAGGAGCAAAGTTGAGTACACATGGTGCCTGTTTGCCAGGTTTTCACCATGGTACCTATCCAAGGTGCCGCTGAAGTGGTTTTCACCATTGGACGAATGATTTTTCTTTACTATTTTTCATATTATCTAATTTTTTTGGTGTTACCAAGACGCTTGTTTGCCAGGTTTTCACCTTGATAACAATTTTTTTGATTTTTTTGATTTTTTTTGTATTTTTTCTAATTAAGACAAAGGCTCCTAGAAGCTATGCGTAGAACTTCTTCAGATGCATACTATTGATTGGTGAGGACAATGGTTCCTCTTCAGGAGTAGAGAGTTGGTACGCTCCTGATCCAAAAGCTTTTGTGACAATATAAGGTCCTAACCAGTTAGGTTCAAACTTTCCTGGTTTTTCTCTTTCTGCTTGATTCTTTGGGTTCTCCATTAAAACCAGGTCACCAATTTCAAAGTTCATGTTCAAAACCCTCCTGTTATAGCTACGATGAAGGCAATTCTGGTATGCTTGAAGATGGTCTAGTGCCTTCTGTCTTCACTCATCTAAAAATTCTAGCTCATGGAGTCTCGACACTTGGTACTCTTCATCATCAATATGGCCTTTTAGGGATACCCTTAGGGAAGGAATCTCGACCTCAATAGGTAAAATGGCTTCAGATCCAAAGATAAGTGAATATGGGGTAGCACTAGTGGGAGTACAGATACTTGTACGATAAGCCCATAAGGTAGGGTTAAGCTGTAAATGCCAGTCACGACCAGCATCATTGACAGTCTTCTTGAGGATTCTAATGATGGTCTTGTTAGATGCCTCTGCTTGGCCATTACCTTGTGGGTAGTATGGGGTGGAAAAGTGATGTTGGATATGAAATTCATCACACAAGTGGCGGACTTCTTGGTTCTTAAATGGGTGGCCATTGTCAGTGATTATGGACTGAGGGACACCATACCAACAAATGATATAGTTTAGGATAAATCTAGAAATTTGTGTGCCGGTGTATGTCATAGGAATGGCTTCAATCCCTCGTAAAAGTACTTTCAGTGGCAATGATAATGAACTTGTGTCCATTAGATGATGTGGGGTGGATCTTACTGAGGTCGAGTCCCATTGGGCAAGGGCCATGGTGGCGTGATAGACGGCTCCTATCTTGGGGCATCAAATCCATGAACTTGGCATTGGCGACATTTTTGTTACAAAGACATATGAGTCTTTTCCATAGTAGGCCAATAATAACCCGGTCTCATAATCTTTTTTGGCTAAGGTAGGACCGCTAGAATGGGAACCACATATACCCTCATGCACCCCACGCAAGGTTGCTTGTGCTTCAGTAGAATCAAGACATCTCAGTAAGGGATTGTCTAAAGCGCGTCTATATAGGGTGTCTCTGACGATGGTATATTTGGCTGACTTGCAGAGGAGTGTTCTATGTTGGTTATTGGATAGGCCAATGGGTATGACATTAGCATGAAGGTAATCATAGATTTCTTTGTACCATGGGGAATCGGGACCAACGATGTCACACACCATTTCAGAATCTGGGATATCATAGGCTGGGATCAAAAGCTGTTCTACCAAGAACTCAAACTTAGGCACGTTGTTAGGAATGTCAAGAAGTGATGTAATTGTAGCCATAGCGTCTGCTGCCCTATTTAAAACACAAGGTATTTGATGAAATTCAACTTTGTCAAAGTACTCTTTAAAACTATCTGCCATGCGCTTGTATGGAGTAAGCTTCTCATCCTTAGTCTCATAATCATCATTTACCTGTCTGATTACTAGTTGAGAATCACCATAAACCTGTAAAACCTTAATTTTCCACTTGACCGCCATGCATAACCCTGTCACTAGAGCTTCATACTCTACCATGTTGTTAGTACATGGAAATGCAATCTTGAATGACTTAGGGATGGAATCACCTTGTGGTGTGATAAACAGTATCCCAGCCCCTGAACCATGATTTGTATGTGAACCATCAAAGTACAGTTTCCATGTTATGTTTGTGTCAAATGTGAATATGAACTCATCAGGAAAGTTTGCAACTAATGGGTGATATGCCTATATGGGTGCATCAGCTAACTAATCAACAATGACCTGTCCTTTAATAGCCTTTCTTTCTACATATTGTATATCATACTCACTAAGTATCATAACCCACTTGGCCAGTCGCCCTGTTAATGCTGCCTTGCTAAGAAGATATTTCAGAGGATCTATTTTAGCAACCAGCATTGTTTGATGGTTTAACATTTAGTGCCTCAGTTTTTGGGTAGCAAATACTACTGCAAGACAGGCACGTTCAATGTTACTATAATTGAGCTCATAACCAACCAAAGTTCGGCTGATATAATAGACTTCCCTTTCATGACCTTCATCATCATTCTGTGCAAGCAATGCTCTGAGTGATGAATGGGTTGCTGTGATATAAAGAATCAATGGTCTCCCTTCAAGAGGTAGCATTAAAACAGGTGGTGTAAGTAAATATTCTTTAATCAGTTGAAAAGCCTCTTCACACCTAGGTGTCCATGCAAAGGGTACTCCTTTCTTAAGTAGATGTTGAAAAGGGTGTGTCTTGTCTACTAGCTGCACTATAAATCTTATGATAGATTGCAACCTTCCTTGTAATGTCCTTAGTTGACTGAGATTGTTGGGTGGTGGCATGTCCATGATTGCTTTCACCTTAGCAGGATCTACTTCAATTCCTCGTCTAGAAATGATATAACCTAACAGTTTTCTTGACTTGACTCCAAACACACATTTCTTTGGATTGAGTCTCACATTATACTTCTCCAGCATCTGAAATACCCTGTCTAAAACTTGTAAATGTTCTGCCTGTGTCTTAGATTTTACAATAAGGTCATCGACATAATCCTCCATACAAGTGTGTACTAGATCGTGAAAGATAGTAGTCATGGCACGTTGATAGGTTGCTCCTGCATTCTTGAGTCCAAAGGGCATAACATTCCAGCAATACCTTCCCCAAGGACAAGTGAAGGTTGTCTTAGGTTGATCTTTAGTGGCAATTTTGATCTAGTTATAGCCTGAGAATCCATCCATAAGGGACAACATCTCATATCCTGTTGTCATGTCAACTATCATGTCAATATTAGGCAAAGGGAAGTCATCCTTAGGACAAGCTTTGTTGATATCTCTAAAATCGGTGCAGATGCAGATGCCCTCAGCTGGTTTGGTAACTGGTACAAGATTGGAAATCCAATCTGCATAGTCAATAGGTCTGATGAAACCAACGTCTAAGAGTTTCTTGAGTTCTGCCTTGACTAATAAAGCAATTTGTGGATGCATCTTTCTCAACTTATGTTTTACTAGTTTGGCACCTGGTTAAAGGCAAGTGATGTAGAACAAGTTCAAGATCCAACCCAGGCATGTCAGCATATGACCAAGCAAAATTTATCTGTCTTTGTTCAAAGAAATCGTGGAACTCCGATTTCTCTTGTGTTGTCAATGACACTGCCAAATAAATCAATCGAGGATTCTCTTTTGTGCCTATGTTGACTTCTACTAATTCTTCCTCGAGCATGGGTGACTTTTCCTCTGCAATGGGGAGAATGTTCAAACCTCCATCCTTAGGCGCCTCAGAGAGGTTTTCACCTTCGGATGCGTCCTTTCTTTTTACTTTTTCATTGTCTAGAGGTGCCTTTCAGTTTTCACCTAGAGACTCATCCTTTTTATCTTGTTTATTCTTTTTCTCATTTTTGCGACTAGAGGGTTGAACAGATTCCCAAAAATATGCTTTATTGTCCAAGTCAATGGTAAAACCAGCTTTATGATCTCCGGTAGGTATGCCTTCACGTAATCCCAGGAACTCAGCAATTGCTTCGTCATTCTCAAAAGTGTCTAAGACAGGTGTATTTTGTTGATCCCAATCTATGAGTTGGGGATAAACTAAGGGAATGTCATCATCAGAGTTATCAAAGTCTAATGGGGTCAAGGTAAAGATTGAATTATTCATGTGATTACAAAAGTCTTGTACCAAGTCTGTTTTTCTCTTGGGTTTGGGTTTAGGTGGATGAATAGGTGGGCCTAATGCCAAGGTTTGACTATCGGAAACAAGTGGTTGAGGTTGCCAAGAGGTGGGATCAAGTGATTCCCAATAGTAATGTTTAAACCATTCCTCTTTTGTCATTTTCTTTGGTGGACAAGAATTCAAAGGATTGGGTGAAGAACTTAACATCAAGTCGATTTCTCCAAATAACTTGTCAAGGTCCATGGAGGAAGTAGAGGATAGGGAATCCCACTCATAATCGTTAGAATCGGGGGAGTCATAATGATGTTGGTCTACAGGTTCATGAGATGTCTTGGTATCTTCTGAAGCACGTACTTCCTCAAGTAAGGGTGATGGAGTACTAGGAATGCCAATCTGAATCGGTTGAAACCCTAGCCCTACTCCTTTTGGCCATTGAGAAACAAATATTGGTTCCACTCTGCCATCTTGGTTTAAACCTAAACCACTTTGTCTGTCATATCCTTTGCTTTGCATGATTTTGAAACCCTTTCCATATAGACTTGTAGGAATATGAGCAAGTAAAAGGGGTTCTTGATTATCTTCCTTGTACAGCCAAGAAGTGACATCTTCTGTATCCACAGCCTCTTTGCTTAATTCACCCCATTTAGTGAAAGTTGTTGTGGGGGGAACATGTATAGTGATCATAGATTGTCCCCTACCTGCTATAGGTAAACCATATGACTTAGGAGGAACCAAATGGCTAACACAATAAGAAGTCTTCATGTAATACTCTCCACAACCCTTGTCTTGGATCTCGACCCTAGGAGTGGTAGGAAGTGGGGGTGAAACAGATGTTCGAGTGAGTGTGGACGGGTCAACATAAGAAGATGGTTTAGACGGTGAGGCCTCTTGGTTGACTGGCACTTGACATTGAGGGATCTCCTTTAGATTTGTGCAATATTGGAAAGGATCAGGATCACCATCTATAGTTATTTCGGTGCCATTGTAAGGGAATTTAAGACACTGATGATATGTGGAAGGGACCGCCTTCATGGCATGAATCCATGGTCTACCTAGTAGAAGGTTATAAGGGAGAGTGAGATCCAAGACCTGGAATTTTGTCTCCATTACCATAGGACCAATTCTGATAGGAAGTGTTACCACCCCCTTTGATTTTCGTTCTTCATCATCATAAGCCTTAATGACAATACTCTTAGTGGTGTCTACGCATGCTTCTGAGATACCTAATGCCTTAATTAGTTTTAAAGTGCATATATTTAACCCTGCTCCTCCGTCTACCAAAACTCGTCTAACTTTGGTGTCATCGACAAGGACTTCTAGATGTAAAGGGTCATTGTGGTTCGTCTTGTCTGTGGCATAGTCATTCAGAAAATGTGGCATGATGATTATTGGTCAAGTAGCCCACCATTTCCTGGAAATGATTGACATCAAGGTCAGTAGGGACCGTGGTGTTCTGTAAAGCCTTATCGAGGATAGACCGATGCTCAGGAGAGATACGCAACAATTCCAAGATTGAGATTTGGGCTGGGGTCTTCCCCAACTGATCAAGTAGGTTATATTGTAACTTGGAAGGTTGAGGTGTTTGCTGTGATGGAGGGCCTGGGATAGTAAACTCAGTACGACGAGTATTGACTGCACACTCAGGATTAGCATTGATAGTAATGGTATTGATGTTTTGATTAGCGACGCAAAGGCAATGAATGATTTTGCCACTATCATAATCAAGTTTGATACTCGCATAATTGGCGGACATATTGGTCTTAGTACTCGAACTGGGGACAGTTCCTTTCCCATGGTCATGTAATGGGTCTGAAAATACCTGATGATCAGTGTTGGATGTCTTTTGTTTTTGTCCACTAACCTCAATAATTCTCTTGTCAACAAGATCCTGTATGATATTCTTCAGTTGTCGATAGTTTTGTAGGGTATGTCCCTTAGTCCTATGATAATCACAGAAGGCATTGTCATCCCACCAAGTTGGTTTAAACTGTCTTGGATCATATTGTCTTGGTTCCTGCAGTTGTATGAGGTTGTGTTGTAACAGTTGTTTGAACACTGACTCAATGGGTTCCCCTAAGGGAGTGAACTCACGTTTTTGAAATCTCCTTGGTTGTGGACGTTGAGTATTTGAGACCGTGTTAGGAGGTTGATTGACAGCATTAAGCGTGTTGGCAAAAGTATGAGGTCCTTGTAATGTGAGGAGGGGTCTTGCTTGTAATGTTTTAGCATCCACCACCCCATCATTGGTGACATTTTTGTTGCGAGACCAGAATCTGTTTCTGTCAGTGGGGGTGTTTTGTACGATTGGGTTTCTATTTGATATTGTCATTTTGATTTCACCCTTTTCAATAAGATCCTTCTCTATTATCACCCCTTTTTCCACTAGTTCTGAAAAAGATATGCAACAATGTACCCTTAAGTTACTCCTGAGTTTTGGATGAAGGTTTTCTTGAAACATTGTAACCTTTTTTTTTTCGGGTATCTTGACAGGACACCTACTTGCAATAGTTCTCCAACGTTGGAAGAAAGCAATGAATGTTTCACCTTCGTCTTGTGTTGTGTGGCACAAGGTTGCTATATTTATCTCATGGTCAATGTGGAAGGAAAATTGCTCCACAAATTTCTCTACTAGTTCGCCCCAAGATCTAATGCTAGAATCTAAACCTGAAAACCATTCTAGTGCCACTCCTACAAGACTTCGTGGAAATAGCCTCATAAGATACGTGGGATCGTAAGCGACATCTATGCATATGGTAGAAAATTCCCTAATATGTTCTACTGGATTGCGTTTGCCATTGTACTTAGGAAGATTCAGTATGACATATCCGTGAGGGAAAGGTGTCATGTACAATGATCTATCATAAGGGAATGGGCATATGTCCTTTGGTGAAAATGATTTCTTAGTTGAGACCGACATGTTATCCATTTGCGTTTGTAATGCGTGCATTTGTGTTTGCAGGACGTCAACTTGGGTCAAAGATGTGCTAGGAGGATTATGCGGATCCATGTATGTATTCTGAAATCCAAAGTCTCATGATGGGTTTTGATTGAACATTGGCATCTGAGGTGGATTTGGATTCAGAATATTGGTAAATGTATTCTGGTCTGGTATCTGCATAAATCGGTGTTGACCTCGGTTCTGTGTAAACAGATTTTGAGTACCACTCTGTGACAAGGGATTATGATTTAGAATCGGTGTGAATTGGTTTTGACTTGGAATCTGTGTGGACGGATTCTGACTACCAATCTGTGCAAAGGGATTATGATTCAGAACCGATGTAAATTGGTTTTGGCGTGGAATCTGTATGGACAGATTCTGATTACCAATCTGTGAAAAGGGATTCTGATTCGGAACCGATGTAAGTGGATTTTGTGTACCAGTTTGGGAGAGTAAATTTTGACTCAAAAACTGTGTGAATGGATTCTGATTGCCATATTGGAAGGAGGGAATGCCCCCTATTTGTGTAATACGCGGTATAGTACTAGTGACTTGAGCACTAGGTATGGCAATTGACTGTGGTATGGTACTTGTGATACTAGCATTAGGTATAACCGTTGACTGTAAACTTGTGGCACCGACATAAGGTGTGGAGGCTAAGGTTTTAGACCTTTTATTCCCAACAAGAGGACCGAAGGGAGTAGATGATGAAGCCCCTGTAGTGAAATTAAATCCTGACATCATGCTAGGTGTACCAAATGGGGACGTATGGACTGTCGTACTCTGTGTAAACGTGCTAGATGGCATAGTCGTGCTGACCTGAGGTATAGTAGTACTAGCAGAAGTGGTATTTGTCCCTTGTGTTGGTTGAGTTTGTAAGGTACTAATGTCAAATCCTGGAGGTAAGGTAGCACCTTTAGTTAGCAATTTTCCTAAAAACCATTGACGATCATTTGCTAGGTACTCATCTACAAAAGAGGCAAACTCAGGGTCCTGTGCGGCAGCCTCTATGTCCTCTACTACAATGTGTCCTTGAGTGTTTCTAGTGGTGAATTTGTCTAATAAAGTCTTATGAGGTCTTGAAGAAAATGGATTGATGAACTCATTTGGGTTCGACATGTTTTCTTTCTCTCTTCTTTTAGACCTAGTTTCAACCATGTAAGACAAGCTCAATATGCGGGAAATGCAAGACTATATCTAGAAACTGTATGACTCTATTCTATGTTTTTGGGGTTTTCTTATGCAAATAATGAATGTTCTAGGATGACACTAGTCTAGACTCTAAAGATGCAAAGTCTAAGCAAGACCCTAAAGTGATCAACTCTATAAACCCAAGATGAAGGGACCAACTGCCTAAAGTCAAACCAAGGTGTCAATTTAGTTAAGTCAAGGAACCAATGTAGGATGAAGATCAAAGACAAGTTGAGTTTCCTAACTAGACTGATGAGCTAGGATGACTCTCTGTAGGACAAAGGATAAGATGATAAGACTAGGTTCAATGACAGATTTCGTTGACACCATGACCTTTCTAGAGTATAGATGGTGGACTACTCCTAAAGTTTGTAAAAGTGACCTTTCTAGAAGTCTAATGCAAGGTGATATGTACCCTAAGATGAAGGTAAACTCTAACTGAAGACAACTATGGTAATGACTAAATGAACCTAAAGGATGCAAAATTGAGCAAATCGTTTCAGGTTTCTGTTTCAAAGACTATTTGTGTGAAGATCACTGAAACTGGTATAACCGTGTTGACTGGATAGTAACTGTAAATTTTGGTTTTCTGGTAATTAGACAGATGCGTCTTTTAATTTTTAGTTGTGGCTCAAAATTAATAGTTGCGGTTCAAACTGACAGATGCGACTCAGAATATACCAGATGCGACTCAAATTGTCAGATGCGACTCAAAATATAACGCATGTAGTTTTCCAAAGCAGAAGCGAGCCAAACTGACAGATGCGACTCAAAATTAACAGATGCGACTCAAAATTTACGGTTGCGACCCAAAAATAACAGATGCGACTCTAAAAATTAGATGTGTGTTTCTGGTGAATAGTTGCGACTCTCTGTGAATTTTCAGTAACATGAAATTTAAACTGACTCCATTTTCCGTGATCAAATTCTGACAATCAAAGACAATCATAAAACACAGTGTTTTCAGTTTCAATTTTGGACTCAAAGAACGTTTAAAGTGATAACAGACAAGCACATCCTAATAGGCCAAAGGCCTAGGGTTTGTATACTTGGTATAGCCCACCTAAATACCCCAGATTGGTGATGAACACCTTTCCTTCTCGAGAGTAGATAGCTTAGGAATTTGGTGGCATTGGCTCCCCTCCACGGCTCATTAACGTCTTTCGAGCACACCAATTCTAAATTCTTTGGGCAATGACCTCCCAAGAACTGCTATCTCTACTCAAGGGGATCAGTGGTGAGTATCTTCGGGCATGATACTGTACCCTGCACTAATACCAAGCAACGGCCACAAATAGGTTGGTCTCTACAACAAAAGGGTATTTAATTCGGGCATTCCGTTTGTGGGGTGTGATCCATACGGCGCGAGTCCCCTTTCGGATCCATCTCGTTGGAACCACACTCGTGATTCTTGGGGTTTCCCCAAGAACCCACTTTTGTATACTGGCTGGAAGTCCCTCGGGTTCAGGGTGCTACCGGTCTGAGTCGTCCTAGGGTGAGTACTTTTTCCCACCAAAACAGGCCCAAGTTCTAGAGTTGGCAACCATTTGTCTTACACCCAGGTTCGCACGGATGCGCAAGGGGAGAGGATACTTCGATATACCAAATTGTAAGGGTAACTAGACATGTGCTTTCGCACCAAACATAGTAGACACTTGTTAATTTTAACCAAACGAAAGATTTGCTACGCTACCAAACAATCTGTTTCAAAATTTAACTAGGATCTTCGACAAGCGTCCTGCAGAAGATATCATTAGTAATTTTTCAATATTGTCTTCGTTAATCATCCTGCAAAAGCTTGTTAACTCCAAATGGCCACACGCTGAAAATCAAATATCAGTAACACGAAAATCAATTGAAAATTCTAGATTGCCGAAAGCAGAAATAAAATTTTACCAGTCAATTGCATCGCTTCGTTACCAGTTAGATGCGTCATTTCTTTTTCAGTTGCGATTCGGGATACCAATTGCATTTTAGGAATTTTTAGATGCGTTGTTTCTCTGTCAGATGTGGTTCATAAATCCAATTGCAGTTCAGAAACTTCACATGCAGTTCAGAAATTCAATTGCGGTGCAGAAACTTCACATGTGTCGTTCCGTACAAAAAATCTACAAAAACGAAAATTAAAAGATCTACGGATTCACGAAGATGGTGTCTTCACGTCGGGTTCACCAAAATGTAACGCTGAAAATGAAAAGGCTTTGCACAATAGACAACAAGGAAGATTAGAAGCACACATGTAAATAATACCAAAATCTAAAATGCAAATTCATTCGTTAAGCAACAAAGAACATGGGAAAGTAAAAACGTAATTAAAAACTAGAACAATCTCACCAATCTTCAAACGTATTTCCATGATTCATCTCGATTGCCCTTCTCCATTTTGCTTGTGTAGTATAATTGCCCTCAGATTTTCAAGTTCGTGCAAGTATAGCCTAAGATAGTGATTAGCAAAATATCGAAGATTCAAGACAAAAGTGCTCTCCAAAGTTACAAAATTCGTGAAAGAGATTGGAATGAAGAATGAAAAATCAATTTATAGAAAATTGATTATTTGAACAACAGGCCAAGATTGAAAGATCAACGGACAGTTGAGATTGACTTATTAGACATGCATTATGTTAACTGACAGTGATGACACGAGTGATTCAAATTAGAAATAGAATTAAAGATTAAATAAATGATTTAATCTTTAGTTTGACATTCAAAGACATAAGAATTATCTTTGCATGACAAATATAAAGATTGATTAAAGCAACTCTCTGTTCAAATGCACGCACAACACTTAATTAATTAAATAATAATATTTAATTAATATGCATGTGCACGCAAATGAGTTAGAACTGGATGATTGAATGGTTAGACGAGGAGATTACTCGAGAATGCCACTCAAACATCAAATGAATAGTCAACTGAACGATTAAAATAGATGTCGAGTTGAGTAAAAGTGAATACTTAGATAACTCATATAATTATCTAAAATATAGAGGAATGTGTTAAAATAGAATTTATGAATTAAATAATTCATTTAATTCAAGAGACAATATTCGAAGGATAATTAAATAAATAATATTTATTTAAGTAAGTGATGAAAGGACTCAAAATGAATAATTAAATAAATTAAGAATTTATTTAATTATAGTTGAAATATGATAAAGAATAAATTAAATAATGATTTATTTAATTTAACCGGAAGAATAAGGTTAATTAGTAACATAATTAAATAACAAGCGTTTATTTAATTAATAGATAGAATAAAGAAAAGTGTGAATTAATTAAATAATTAAGATTATTTAATTAATAGAAGAAATAAAAGAAGATGAATTAATTAAATAATTAAGATTATTTAATCAATAGAAGAATTAAAAGAAGATGAATTAATTAAATAATTAAGATTATTTAATCAATAGAAGAATTAATGTTAAGATGAATTAATTAAATAATTAAGATTATTTAATCATGACCATGAAGAATAAGAATTATGAAGAATATTGAAGTCGCGGGCCTAAACCAAATTTCAGTGTCTACACAGAGTTGAATGGAAAGAAATGGTTGCCTTAAGGTGATGACAAGAAATGCATAGCCATTAGACAGTGCATATGAACCTACAAGTTGTGACTTTTAATATATAGCCGAGAGGCAACTAGAAGAGGAATGTGAGAGGTCACTTGAAGAGTGGGTCATTGGGGATGAAGGCAGAAGTTCATGGAAATCAACATGTTAAGAGAAGGTTGCAAGTAAGATATGAGATACCTGGGTATAGGAGAGACGAGGGGTTGGATAGAGCAAAAGGGCAATGGAATTTCTTGAGAATGTGATGTTAATTTTCATTGAAATAAAGTTATTTGATTTCAAATTTGAGTTTTTTGTTGAAAGAAATTGTAATTTGATTGTTAATTTGACACAAGTAATTGTCAAATTGGGGTAAATTGTTCGTGGATTTTATTGTAATCTGAGTTTTGGAATAATGTGAGAGAGTTGGGTTTTTCTTCTTCATCAAATTGTAAACTAAAAAAAATGGTGATGCAAGATTACTTGTGGACCTAGATGCTCATGCATTAATTAGAGTCATAGATTCTATCAAACATCTAGTATTAAATTGTTAAAATCATTATATTTTTCTCTAGGTCATTTAGGTGCCCACAAACCTAAACCTTATTTGCATATTCAAACTCTAATGTGTAGAAATGATAGTGTAATTTTTGGTGTTTGTTGTCTATTCATATCACCATTTAGAGTTGATATCTAAAACATAAGAGATGTTTAAGGATGTGCTTTTAGAAATTTACTAGGTGAGGACATTCTCCTTTGATCAAACTTCTCTTACAATTTAGAAGTTTTAAGATACTGATTGAAGACACACGAAATAATCATATAATATACATAATTAACTTAGATGTTAAGATCATATTGATGATATACTTATATGACAATGCAATGTATAAAAAACTCTCAAACTATATCTTGGATTCTAAATCTATCACAATGAAATAAAATTTATCATTTATATATTACTCTAATATATAATCAACATAATTGAAAGTCAAGTCAATAAATAACATTTAACAAACAAGAAGCCAACTTAAATCTAAATTTAAATTTTGAACCTAAAAGTTTAAGACTAATTTTATTAGAATACTCCTTTATAATTTTTTCCATATAGCTAAGGAAGGATCCTCCATTTGAGTTGTGATATTATGTAAAACCCTATCCCGCAACCTAGAGGATGATGCAACTTACACCAAAGTATTAACCATTGCAAGATAAATCTAACACATAGAAATGTATTAAACATATTTCCACAGATACAACACCATTACATCCAATAATGAATAGATTATACATATTATTACAATTACATCACAAAGGTTCACCTTAATACAAATGAGGTATTACAATTATACATAATGAACCACAATTACAATGAAGAAGGAGAAGAACAACTTCAGAGAACCACGCGAGCTCCTCGAACAAGAAGATCCCGCCATCACGAATAGAAAGAGAAACTCAACAGTGTAAGATGCACGCCACCCAACCATCTAGTACTCGTAGGCCCAGCCCCTGTTCTAGGAGATAGTAACAAGAAACCAAGACAACCTATTACCTCTAGACACAGGAAATATACAACAATACTTACAAAATAGAAAAACAAGAATTAAGGTCACATTGCTTCTAGAATCACAAAATCAATTACCAACACAATACAGTAAATTGACGGTTGACATAGAAGGAGTGTCATCACAAAGGTTGCATTGGTTATCCAAAGGAGATCTTCCTAGGTCTCGACCCCCCTCTAGGGTTATCTTGGTAACTTCTTACGATTTCGGCCCCACATGCATACCAGTGCAGAATCGGTTATATTTCGAGAAGACAAGATAACGATCTAGCCATTCTAGGCCTTCCTGACTCATCTCAAGTCTCATACAAGCCCTTGAGCCAATGAGTGAGGCTAAATATCTTTTTATATGTGTTAAGCTAATAAATTATTTAATTCCCACTTGATTATACTGACTCCCACACGAGTTGTCATATGACCACTTTGTGTCCCAGCCCTCGCTAGAAGCCACTCCCATATCGACAACACAACTCAAACTACATGCCAAGGGTAGACAGTGCACTAAGAACTGATAACAATAATCAATACACCTCAAAAGGTAACACATCTCGACGGATGTCTAATACAGAAACCCAATACGTGCACTACCCAAGAAACTCAAAGGGTCAACTAAAGTTACCACAACTCTTTCACCATTACAACTCTAGAAGACTTAGATTCACATAATGACAAATACTTCCCCCAAGTACATAATTATAGAAACACATGCTTTTCAAATACAATTCAAGAAAATAACAAATACTATCATTTGGATTTCTTAAATCCATTACAATCAATTCTTGCATATTAAAATACATCATCCAAAACACTATTTTAATTTAATAAACTAACAACGAAACAATTAAATATTTCACTTCCAAATCTCAACTGCTCTTAATACTTAACTCAATTTCCTTAATTAAATATTCAATCTTTCTAATAAAATTAGTTTATTATAAAACACTTACTTGTGCATTGCATGCATTAATTAACAATATAATATTCATTTAAATAAATATATATTTTCTAATTACATAATCTAATTATTTTTTTCCTAATATTCATTTTAAAATATCTAATTGTGCATGTGCATGCACCTATTTAAAAATATATTTAAATATATTTATATTTAAATATTCTAAACTTATATCCAATTTTTCTAATATATATTTTTAAAACAAATAAATAAATATATAAATTAATTTACAATTTTCAAATAGTATTGATCATAAAATCAGTCTGTTGTGACTTTAATAACTTGCGTTTTCAGATTTGGGTTTCTCTGAAACTTTTACTGAAAGTGCGTAATTCAGCCATCTAAAACATAAAAAATAGTTAGCCCTACCCAGTTCGTAGATTTTGAATTATGATTAATTTAGTGGCGCACTCTTTCTGCTATTTTAATATAAATCATTCCCTACAAGGATCTAAATCTTTAATGGTAATTTACTATTTTCTACAGAAGAATTCATTCCCTACAAAGATCTAAATCTTTAACGGTAATTTACTATTTTCTACAAAAGAATTCATTCCCTACAAGGATCTAAATCTTTAACGGTAATTTTCTATAGAAGAATAAATTATATTCTCACAAGAAGAAGTTTCTAAGTTTTGATTTAAATTTAATAGAAGTTTAATAATTTCACTATAATTTCCTTTTGTATAAATCTAAGAATCCATTCCCTACAAGGATCTAAATCTTTAACAGTAATTTACCATTTTTTACAGAAGAATAAATTATGTTTTTACAGGAAGAGCTTTCTAAGTTTTGATTTAAATTTAACAGAGGTTCAATAATTCCACTATAATTTCCTTATGTATAAATCTATTTCGAATAAACAAATTATAGAGGATTTTTAATTATTTTCTACAGAGGTTTCACTTTCACAACAATCTTTTAAAAGAAAGTAGCAAGAACTTCTACATTATTGAAAAATTCTTTTCTAAAACATTTTCAATTTGCATTACAGTAATAAAATAATTTTTCAATACAAAATTCACAAAAACTAAATAACCTATTACAGAAGAATTTGCCTCAATAAAATGTTGTCGAGTAAAAATTCTACAGCAAAATAATTCTAAAACAAAAGTTATTAAAGTCGCAACATCAAAAAACACAGCCAAAAATTCTACAGCAAAATAATTCTAAAACAATTTCCTCAGAAAGATCCACAATTTCCTCACCAATTTTTCCACAACCCATACAAAACTTTTTCCCATGAAACAACTTCCCCGTGAATGAATTTTCAACAATTAGATAACAAATTTCTAACTCCTAGTTATCTTAAACAAAATATTTTTTCTCTCAACAATTTAGATATTTTTCATTTGCATGCATTTAAATATAATAATATTCTTATTTATTTAATCACCGTTTATTTTAATAATAAAATTTTACTCAACAACATAACCAAATTAAATTAATTAATTAATTTATTTATTCTAAAGTCTTCACAACAATAATTCATTTAATTAAATATTTAAATTAAATATGCATTTAGTCTACCAAATTAAATTTACACAATAATAAAATACCTTGAACAACAATGATAAAACTAAGACCAAACTCAAACTGACGACACACTGTACTAGGGTAAAGGTATGACTAGATAGCTCGTTACTATCTCCCACTATTAATGTTGAATAGTGGACACGCTCAGACCTGTGAAACTAGGTGAAGCTAATGTCCTATACCTACAATCCTACAAACAAGCAAATGTCGCACATGTATATAGATAGTAATTCATACACACTGTGAAGAGAGAATTGTAGAAATCACAGGGCACTCACAAGCGAGTGATGCAATACCGTTCTTTTCACCCATACAATGTCACATCAACTGACGAGATAATATATCAATTAAACTATGATAAGCAAATATAGCAATGTCATCACAACTAAGCATCTATGCAAATATAAAGCATATTAACAAAATCATCATGCATATAATGTGTCATCACATCAATAAAGTCTATCATCGCTCCACTATTAGCAATAGAATAACCACAACATAAAACATAGTCTAACAAAGTATCTGAGCTATCAAGAAAAACATAAGAAATCGGAGGGGTGTTACATATTATGATCTGGTGAGATATTGTCTAGTCCTAAGATTTCATTTTCAATTTAAAAACAAAGCTAATATTTCAAGATAATTAGCATCTCTTGGGATTTGATATAATCTTCTCCCTCTTCCAATGATGCCATGCTCAATTTCCAAGCATTTTCCTAAGCCCAATCTTCCTTTCAAGAAAAATGAAAATGAAAAAAAATTTAATATATTTTAGTCCACGTTTTGGTGGGGGATTATTTTTATATAAAAAAGTTCATATGTATATTTATGTCTCAATGTGAAATCATAGTGTTTGTCTTAGAGTTAGGTTACTTAAAATGTTCTTATATTAACTAGCATACATATATTAAATATTAATATATAAAAAATACACTGAGAGTTATCCTTCTCGAGGCGCTTATTTTCATCCTTTTTAACCCTCTCTAATTAAACCCTAACCTTAATCTTTATTCAAGCCTAATTTTATTTTAACCCTAACCCTAAATAAATTGAATCCCTAACCATAATCATAACCCAAATTGAATTGTAATCGTAATTAAACTCTAACCCAAACCTAACCAAAATCTAATTCAAACTTGATTGTAAAACTAATTTAACTCTAATACTAACCCTAAGTGTAATTAATCCATAACCCTAGTTGAATGCTAATTGAACCCTAACCTTAACCCTAATCAAATCTTAATCCTAATCAAATCTTGATTGAAACCCTAATTAATCTTATAAATGAATTTTGATTGAATTCTAACCCTAGTTGTGCCATAACCCTAAATCCAATTGAACTGTAGCCCTAACTTTTAATGAAAGTGCTTCCCTCACCCTAGGTGAGAGGAGATTTCTTTCTATTAATTTCTTTTTTATTCAATTTTTCTTATTTTCTTTCTTTGTGTTATTTTTATGGTATTATTACATCCTTCACTTTAATTAAGGAATTAAATTTATTGCACAACACAATTTAATGTTTGTGGTGTCATTTTGAATGAGATAATCAATAGCATGCACTACAATACTTTAAATTCTAAAACATTTAAGATGCATACTCATTCTAGGGATTTTAGGGTGCATTTAAAAAAGAGCTTGAAGTGCATACACCATCCTATACAAAAGGTATGACTTTTTGGACACAACCTAACAAATATACATTTAAAATATTAATATTATTTTGAATTAATATCATTTAAAATATTTTTCAAATTTATCTATGTTGATGTATGTTAAAGATATAGAAAATCCAAACTCTATACTATTTATTGTTAATTTAGATTATGTTTTATTAAATTGTTAAAAAATTTAAGTTGTTTATAAATAATTTCAAGTTTTTAATAATTAACTTGGCATTGTGTATAAAGGATTTAAATTAACTATAAAAATAAAATATATATATATATTTAGACTGCAGGAATCGGGTAGCACGACCCCCTATAAACTGCAGTGCGCCTGGTAAACTTTTTAACGTGACCGGCGGCGCTGGCACGACACGCCCTCCGGTACCACAGGACGGGGGAGACTAGAACTCGTGACCAGCAGAGCCGCAACGGAATTACTTAGCCAACCGAGCTAGGGCCCCCGCCCCATAAAAAATATATAAAAGATTATAGATAATTTAATTTAAATAAGTTATGGATTGAATCAAATTAGACCTAGTCAATGGATTAAATTCCAATTTCTCATCACCAAGATTAGTAATGGGCAAGATGAGAGCATAAGATGATTGTCTACTCTAATTTTGAAATATATCAGGCAAATATATTCAATTACTACTTTGAACAAAACAAATATTCTTTTATATCATTTATGGCAGGCCTAGAATTTGACGGTCACCCCTACCTATCATATGAAAATTTTATGACGGTTTGGTCATTTAAATGCCTAGAAAAAATTGTTTAATTTATGAATTTTTATATAAAATCTTTTATAAATGCAATATCTTTTCAGAAAACAATGATAATTATTAGTAATAAATATAAAAATCCCTACTATAATTAACAATTAAAAAAAGTTTCTAAGTTTATATTAAAAACAAATCTTGTTAAATATATTAAAAGTTAAAAATAATTATATTCTATTTTGAAAAGATTCTAAATTAATATATATTTTTATAATAATATTATAAATCACATATTAATATAAAAAAATGATAACCATTATAAAAATGTCAAAGTTTCTAAATTCATATTAGAAAGTATTCAAAAAAGTTATATTCTAATCTAAACTAATTTATCATTTTATAATAAAATTGTAAAATGATATATATTATAAATTAAAATACTATATTATATATTTCTTATAATAATTTTTTACAGTTTAATAAAAATATAGCAAGTCAAACTATACGGTCTAAAATTGAAAAAACGGTCAAATAGACCATCAAATTCTAGGCCTGATTTATGGCTTGTAATCAATATTACATGAAAATAACCTCATTTATAATATTAGCAATTTCTAATTTAACACAAAAGTAAATTATTTTATCTAAGAAAAATCAAGATAACATGAAGATAAACTCATTTATGATATTAGCAATTTCTATTTTAACACAAAAGTAATTTATTTTATCTAAGAAAAAATCAAGAGAATATGAAAATAAACTCATTTATAATATTAACAATTTTTAATTTAACACAAAATTAATTTATTTTATCTAAGGAAAAATCAAGATAACATAAGATAAACTCATTTATAATATTAACAATTTAATATTTAACACAAAAGTAATTTATTTTATCTAAGAAAAATTCAAGATAATATGAAAATAATTTGCTTAAAACCTATAAAATGTTATGCTATCATTGTTTAAGGATTTTGAATGGTTATTGGTTTTGGAGTCTTAGTTTTAAATAAATATTAATTAGATTTATTATTATATTTAGAAGTTGCTATTTTTTATTATATTTTATAAGAATTCATTTTTTTGACTTATATAATATGATTGGATAAGTGAAATGTTTATAACAAGTATACAATATGAAGTCAAGTTATTAGATTGATTGTTAATAAATTAACAATAATGATTAAATTTATAAGTTTTTGCAGTCTATAATTAAGTATGGATAGTTTGATGGTAGAAACTTTATACATATAAAAACATGATAAATATGTAAATTATTTTAATAAGGTTTGATCACTATGAAAATCATAAAATTTGATAAAAGATATAATCTTTTGATAGGTTATGATAGTAATTGTGAGAGTTTCTAAATTTATTACATGATAGTTTTTAGTATCAATGTTGTAGATCACACTCCATGATCTATCATATTTTTTACAAAAATATGATTTTTATATGAAATCTGAAATTACCAACCAAATCTATTTATCCTTACAAAAAACTAAGTTTTTTCCTATAGGTCCTTGATTGATTTCTTCTTAGATGCCCAACAAAAAAAGACTAGTTCACTTTCCAATCTTTAAATGCTATAGTATTGAGATGATTCACTCATAACAATGGCAAAAAATTGATAGCAAAGATTTTTTTTAAAGGCATTGTTAGCATTCTACATAACTCTCATAGCATTAAGAATATTATTTTATTTTAGTTAAATATTGTGTGTACTCTATCTTGAATTACTAATTAATTTTGAATTATACATATTTATAAAGAAATAAAAGCATCCTCTACATAGAATAGATAGGCTATTTAATGAAATAAAATATATTTTTATATTAAGAAAAATTTACAAATATGGTTTCTATGATTAACTATTTTTTGGTGTTTGGAGGTATTCACATCACCATTTAGAATTGGTATTTAAAAACAAGAAGTGTTGAAGAATGTGTCTTTAGGAATTTATTAGGTAAGGACATTCCCCTTGATGAAACCCTTGTTTCAACAATTTTAGAATAATGATTGAAGATGGCATATGGCAAATTCATTGCCAGCAATTCACCAATGGAAAATTCATCGCCAACAATTCACGGCGAAAAAATTCACCATCATGACAATTCACCACGGCAAAAAATTAATTGCATGAATTTATGGCGCTTAATTTTCTATGACGGTGAATTGCTGGTGCCGGTGAATTTTCCCATGGTGAATTGTTGACGGTGAATTTTTCATCGGTGTATTGCTAGCCATGAATTTTCCTGGAACTGATTGAATACACACAAAACAATCATACAATATGCATAATTGATATAGATGTTAATATCATATAATTTTATGATGATGTATTGTATAAGAAAACTCTCAAATTATGCCTTAAATTCTAGATTATCATAATGAATTAAAATTTAAGGTCAAAGTCATAGTTGCCCCAATTAATTTTCTTGGAAGGCTCCTTTACAAACATTTGATGAGTTTTGATATATAAGTGAGGATGCTCCATGTGGGTTGTGACAACTCTGATCTAGTGAGATATTATGTGTCCCTAAGATTTCATTTTCAATTTAAAAGCAAAGATAATATTTCAAACTTCAAGGAAGCTTAATTCACACAATCTCTTGGGATTTCATATAATTTTCTCCCTCTTTCAAAGACGCCATGCTCAAATTCCAAGCAATTTCCTACGCCCTTTCAAGAAAAAGAAAATGAGAATACTTTTTAACTATTATGGTGGGGGAATATTCTTATTAATTGTTTATATAATATGAGGGGGTACCAAAAAAACATCTGAATTTATGTCTCAATGTGAAATCGTAGGATTTGCCTTAGATTTAGGCTAATTAAATTGTTCTTATATTCATTATTAAGTTACTAGAAATATTTGCTTAAAACCTACAAAATGTTATGTTATCATTATTTAAGGATTTTAAATGGTTACTTGTTTTGAAGTCTTGATTTTAAATAAATATTAATTGGATTTGGTATCATATTTAGAAGTTGTTATTTCTTATTGTGTATATTGAAGAATATTAATTGGATTTGATATCATATTTAGAAGTTGTCATTTCATATTATATATATTGAAAAATTTATTATTTTTTGACGTGTATAATATATATAGATGGATGGATGGATGGATTAGCAATATTTTTATAAGAAGTATACAATTTATGAAGTCAAGTTATTAGGTTGATTTTTAATAAACTATTAATAATGATTAAATTTATAACTAATGTGGTCTATAATTAAGTATGGATAGTTTGATGGTAGAAATTATATATATAAAATAAAATTTTATTTTATGATAGCTTTTAGTATCAACATTTCAAATCACACTCCATTACACATCATAATTTTTTACAAAATATGATTTTTATTTGAAATCCGATACTACCCACCAAATCTTTTTATCCTTATCAAAAACTAAATATATTCGTACACATCCTTCACTTATTTCTTCTTGGACAGAAAAGACAAAAGATTTAGTTTCCTTTACCAATATATAAATTTAGTAGCAAAAAACATTTCCATGACATTACTACCATTCTACATAACTCTCATAGCAATAAGAATATTATTTTATTTTAGCTATCTATTGTGTGTAATATAATTCTAAATTATATATAATTCTAAATAAATAAAACTGTCTTCTACATGAAATAGATAGGTTAATTAATGAAATATTTTATATTAAGAAAATTTACAAATATGGCTCATATGAGCAATTGACTAAAAAAATATTAATTTAATTGGCAATTTTTTCCTTTTTTTAGAGAAAAATAATCTTTTGTAATCGCTAGAAGTCTATGGAAAATCTTGGCAAATTATATTTTTTTTAAAACCAATAAAATATTGTCATTGGTGATTAAAACCTATTTTTAAAACAAAAAATATATTTTTGTTGGCAATTAAATCTATTTTCAAACAAATAAAAAAATCATTGGAAAATTAAACATAATTTCAAACCAATAAAAAAAATCATTGGCAAAATAAACTAGTATGCCAATAAAAAATCATAGCCTGGGTGGAAAATATCAAATGATATATATTGTTCTATTTCGGGAAAAATTTCTCACACATCAAAATTCCCTCATAGAGTGTCTAGAATGGGGACAAGTGTCAACATATTTATTATATTTTCTTAAGTGAAGTGTTATATTTGAAGCCAGATGTCAACACAAATTAATATAACTGATGACCATTCGATGAATGTTTGATGGACGACTATAGTTGCATTCTAAAAGTAAATGTCTGAAGCACTAGACTTGGGAATTCAAACCTCTTGAATAACCCTATAACCGTTAGATTTCCAAGTATCAATGGTTGACCTTTTATTACTTATTAAATCACTTAAAGTCATGACACCCAAAATAATATTTTATCATTGACTGGCTATTAGCAGTTGAAGGTCACTTAAGTTATGACTTAAGCCTTTGGAGTCATCGTGGTGACTGACCCCTTGACCTAGGCAATTACCGGTTATGTAGAGTATCAAATACTATTATCTCCTAACTCTGGTGACAAATATTTGCTCATGGAAATCAATGGTTGAGATCAACGGTTAACAATCGAGCAACTCTCGCACGCTCACACTACACAGAAGGTGATGTCATCAATTTTTTGTGGTAATGTAAGATTGTGACATCTGTCCTCGGTAGGACCGAGCTCATTTTTAATGGTCTAAAAGGAAGCAACGGTCAGCACTAAGTTTGTCAAAGATCAACGGCTATCGCAAGATCACAAATTGGAAAGGCTCTAACATAATCAAAATTCGATATGCAAAAATGTGATATAACCATTCGATGAATGTTCAATGGATGGTTGTAGTTGCATTCTGGAAGCAAATTCCTAAAGCATAAGACTAGTGAATTCAAACCTCTGGAATAATGCTAGAACCATTAATTTTAAAATATCAATAGTTGGTATTTTATTATTTATTAAATACTTAAAGTCATGACTCAATTTTTTTCAAAATAATATTGTCTCATCAAGTGGTGAATTAAATGTTCAAGTGTTGAGTATTGATGTCTTTGTTCTATATATACTTCACCAACTTGATGTTCTTCATATCATTTATAATATATTTGGCTTTTCTTTCTTTTTTCTCTATTCACAATTTTACTGTGATATTATGGAGTCTCATGGTGTTTCATGCTTCCCAAATGTTTTTGGGAGAAAAGAAGCAATGATGCATACAATAGAGGAAAGTTGGGTATGGTTTTTACTATTCCTTGTGTATAGGCTGAGGAGGCTATAAGAATAATTGTGGGTAGAGAATGGCTTCAGAACAACCCTCATGCTCTATTTTTTGAGGTAGCTTCTGCTTTCTTGTCCAATTACATGAACATTTTGTTGGATAAAGATTTGGTGAAGACATTGGCAATACGTTATTTGTAGCCTTTCATTTACTCTATTTCTTCGTTGGAGTTGACACTCAAGCATTACAATTTTGAATGTGGGTTAGCACATATTGGTGGAATCTTTCCCAAAGTTGAATTGGCTGCTTCTATAGTGCAAACTCTTGCTCTAATTGTTATGAGGTGTGGTCTGGTTTGTGATACGATAAATGAATCATTATAGAGTCTGGAGTTTTGGAGGAAGGATTTGGGTGATTCCCTTTTCTTCACTGCTCTTAATTTGTTCAATTTGATTCACCTCCTACTCAAACACCCAGTTGAGGGCCTCTGTTATTGTTACAAAAAAAAATAGTAATAAATTGTGTCTATATTTTATTGTACATCTCTTGTAATATGTATTTTATGACTAGTTTTTTGTCATAGTTAGTGGATTTTTGGCCAGGTTGGCTTTGTACTTCAGTCTTGAACTACTTATTTTAAAATACTTTTCATGGATCCATTCTTGTAAATCCTTTTTGCTTTGTTCAATATAAAAATGTGGCTTTTAAGACTAATTATCAACATATAGTTTTGATCATAAGTGAGCAAAATTTATTGTGACTTATTAGTGGACATTGATAATGATTAAGCTACAAAATTCCATTTAATTCTTTCTCTTTTCAATGCTTCAAAGTACTCTACCTGTCATTTAATTCTCAATATTTTTATCAATTTTTGCATATCCACCAAATTGTATTTCATTGAAGAAAATGTGGTTGCAGTATTGTGGATTAACACCATATATACATCCGAAGCGAGTGAAATATTTGACTTGATAACTTGATACTATAAATGGTAGAAAGTATGGCACATATTTTCTTTTTATCGATTCCACATATTTTCCAGATTATCTTTCTTTGAAGAAAATGTGGTTGTGGTACCACAAATTAATGCAATATGTACATCTGAAGTGAGTGATTGGATAACTTGATATTGAGAATTGCACAATGTATTCTACATGATGTTGCCATTAATCCAGTGATGAATTGAAATAATATTTGTAATTATTTCATATCGTTTGAGTGGCATGCTTGAAATCTTGTTAGCTCGAGGTACAGTGTGCATGTAGCTAGACATTAATCAAAATAAAAATTGTTAGTGTAAGTGGCTCTCACAGGATTGAAGTTGGTTACTTGGTTAGTGCAAAAAATAAAAATTATACCTCACATGACTCACGAGTAAATAGGGATCATGATGGTGAGCTTAGAGCTCATAAATAGCCCATAAATAGGGGTAATGTGCATAACTGAAATCATTCGTAGAAGGCTTTACTATTGAGTGTAATGTTCTAAATTCTCATAAGGGTTTTTATTTTTTAAGGTTAATAAGGAATAAGATGATGTGTTATTATTGGGGATACTCTAAATTCTCTTGCCTCTAGTTATGTAGTTATAGAGTAAAAGACCCAATTCCATCAAGTTTAGAATGGGTGGAATTGGAAAGAAGTTGATCTGGTTTACCTAGATTTTGAGATAGGTTATGAACCAAGATGAGGAGCTTAGATGGAGATAAGTGCTTTCACAAAGAGTGTGCCCACATAAGTATTTTAATCTTTCTTGCATTCAAATCTGACAACTTCTCATACTCCATTTTGATGTAGAGCCCCTCAAAAAGGAACTATGGACTTTCAGACTCATTGTGTACTTTCTGGTGCCTTCGAGCTACCTAAAGATGGTGGTAGAAAATTTACTACCCCTTACCTTCTGCATAATTCTAGTTGGTAACTAGGATAGGTACATTTTATATCTTCACAACCCCCATTTCCCAAGCATGGTAGGAAAGCCCTATGGATTCTCAAAGTTATTTTTTTCGTAGTATGGTATGGATCTCATAGTCACCACTACCATCTTGGAATCAATTGTTTCATTTTGGGTTGTTTTGGTAGGTCAAATTAAGCATATTATAAATGTAGAACCATATTTGAGATCCCAAGATCCAAACCATGGTTGGCAAGCCCTGTGGTTTGAGAATATGGTTTGTATTCCATTACCACCAATAGCATCTTGGAATCAATTGTTTCTAATGTAAAGTGATATGTGTCATTTATACAAAAAAAGAGCTTGCATGCTCTACCCATCTTTAAAATATATCTAGTAATGTAACAATATAATTCAATTGTAATAAAATAAATGGTTGTGTCATTCTTCAATATTCATTTACAATAAAGAATTATATTGTGTTCAATGTCTATGTAAATTATACAAGTAATTAGCAATAGCATTAATGTTTCTAGCAGAATAGCAATAGCACTTGCACATAATGGAATAAAATAATGGAATGAATTAAACTTAGAAAAATTATATTTTTTCCTTTAATAAATTAAGTATTATATATTTATAAAATATTTGCATGCAGATGTAAAACATAAAGCAATACAAATGAAAAAAGAAAGTTGCCAACAAATTGACAAAAAACACTAAAAGTTGTCACTCTTGCTAGGGTTTGTCGAAATGTTATTTCTATTTTTTTGTTGACCTACTCCCCCAGTTCCCGGTATCATTAGTCATTTTATTAAGTCCTTTGTAACGTTAAGGTACTGGTCCCTTGGCCTTGATCCTCTCATATTGCTTACTTAAGAAGAAGATTTTGCATGTGCTTAATTAAATGGCTTTAGTGAGCCTACACTTTATGGTTCCGCGAGTCCACGGATAGTTTTATAAAGGATAAGTTAATTTCCACATAACCACAAAAAGGGAGATAGGTGTCAATCAATGTCTTACTTTTAAAGGGATTACATGAGTCCATAGGATGCTTCAAGTAGATCTATATGTGAGTTACGGAACCATGGAATGGACATGTGGACTCATCTCAATGTCTCCAACAAGTTTTCTATCAAAGGTAAATCTCACGAGGATTGTGTATCCTAGTGTACTAAAGTTTAAAACAACTTTAAAACACATGTTTATTGTTTATATCATAAATTACTCAACCGTTAGATGAACATTTGATGGATATTTGTAGTTGCATTCTGGAATGAAATGCACAAAGCACTAGGATTACAAACTCAAACCTCCAAGATCACCCTATAACCATTAGATTTACAAAGATCAATGGTTGATAATTTGTTTGAGATGGAACATTTGAATGAAATTTGTCATTGAAGGCACCTCGTGCCGAAAGTGATTAATTAATAGAAGGTATAGAAATGTAGGACAAATATAATGTACTAATTGTATAGTCTAAAGGCAAAATTTTATTGTTTCATTCACTTTAATATTCAAAAAAACTAAAAAAAAAAAGTGAAATTTCTACTACTAATTGATTTAATTTTAAGTGAGAGTTAACACACATGGAGATTTTAGATTGCTCATTACAGTGCACCAGGGAGATTCTAGGTTTCAACAAACTTACAAAGCCAGTGCACCCTTTTCAATATTAATCTTTTCAAGAATCAAAATCTAGATAAGTGAAAGACAAAATTCCAACATTTCATCGTTTCTTAAATTGTTTCTTAAATTCTTATTTTGTCAAACTTTGGGTTTAGGGTTGAGAACTTAAGAGACTTGACAAAAATTAAGGACTTAAGATGGATTTCATACTGTACAAGCATGTCTACCACCATTAAAAGACCAGTTGTTGGGAAAGGTAAAGAAAATTTGGATAGAAAAATAGATTATGTTGGAATGCTTAAAACTTCAGGTTTCACTAATGAATACCATGATATTTATGATCCTGAAATCTATGGTAGGCTTACCTCAAAACTTAGATTTTCATGTGAGAATAAGGCTGCAAAGAAAATGAAAATTACTAGTGCCATTGCACCATGGGTAATTGGATTAAGGCACATGATGTTACATGAGTTTTTCCCTTGCCCATAATGTATCATTGTCTATGGCCACAATTATGATGATAACAAAAGAGTAATTGTCAATAAAGATAGAAAAGAAGAAATTTTATCCATTACTATAGAAGGATTTGGAAATGTGTTGGGGTTTACAACCAAAGAATTTGGAAACATCTAGATTGACCTAGAAAATCTTGCTAGTGATTATGAAGCAATGGATGAAAGGGAGGAAAATAATTTCCTAAATAAAATAGTTCAAGATTGTCATAGCAACTTATTGAAAAGTAATCATAAGCCTCCTTATGATTTTGTAATTTTTAGACAATGGGTTTAGGATACTACTTACATGCTAGCATTTTTCCTCATACTGGATAACAATTGGGAAGTGGATGCAAGCCTCCTTGAAATGGTATTTAATATCCATTATAATAAAAAACTTGTCAATTATAACTTTCTTGAGCACATTTTAGAATCCATGCATAAACAATTTTTAATGATTAAAGGAGGTTCCACTAAGACATTTAGGTTCACAATCTACTTGTGCTATTTTTTTTAATTCAAATTTAGTGGAATATTTCAAACCAACAAGCTTCAAATTCAGCCTATACGAATGTTGAGGAAAAGAAAATGGCTCCAGTATATGATTGGACCACTAAGATAAGGGTGCATGATTCTCGAAGGAACTACAATTATTTGTAGAATACTTTTTTTTTGCATTGTATCAAGCAATTACAAATACTCCAATGCGTAGATTGCCTATGTCTTATAGAAGTTCCATTCAACTAGGAAAATAAATACAATTAGATGATTGGTACTTAATGGAAGAATATATTGTGCTGAGATTTTATGGATCAGGAGTAGAGCCATGAAAACTTCTAATTCATGTGACAAAATGGGTTTTTGCATTAAAATATGTAAGGAAGATGGAGAATACTAATGAACTATACTTTCTCAGTCAACAAAAGAAGACCTTATTTCCTTGTTTACCTTTTTCATGTGGAGGGTTAACATTCAAGATAAAAGCATTTAGTGTTGCACGTGATCTTTTTGAAAAAAATCAAATTTGATGTTTTCTGTCACTAGAAATATGATTCATGTGACACCATTAAATTAAGGATTATGGCCAATAAGAATACTACAAGTAGAATTCAACATCAAAGTAAACCATGGCTTGAAAATTTGAGAAACAAGGATTCTTGGGATGAGGTCAAAATAGCAACATATTTGGAGAAAAGTATTGTTGAGAAAGGTATTTCTTTTGAATAATTATCAACAAAAATTATGGAATTGCACCAACAGACAAGAGCAGAGAATCAAATCAAGAGGTATAATTTTTTTATGAAAAAGTGATAAACCATCTAGTAGATCAAATCAAGAGGTACCATTTTTTTTATGAAGAAGATTTAGAGTTTAGCTATTTGTGGAATATAGAGCATCACAATGAACGTGAAGAAACTAATGATGAATTTGATGATGATAGGGAAGAACAAAGTTTCAAATATGGTTTAAGTGAGACCACAAAAAAAACATTTACTCCAAGAGTATCCATAGCCGAAAAAATGGGTTATGAAGGTGGTCCTTTGGGGTTCCAAGGATAAGGAATTTGCACAGAAATAGATGTAGATGCTAGAAAACCAATTGATAAACAAGGCCTTGGAGCAGATAAAATAAACCAAGGGCATACAAGTACATCTAAAACAACTCATTTTGTTAAAGCTTCAAATCCTAATCCTCGTGATCTGATACAATCATAACTAGGACATGCCCATGGTGGAGAAACTAGTGCAACTGGCACTGCCACTAGTGGTGATGGTACGATTAGTAGTACTAGTGGTCAACATGTGCTACATCAACAAATTACACACAAGAGGAAAATAATACAAGATACCACACAAACACCCAGTGATCAATCCATACTAAAGAGGGCAAGGATTATGACAAATCGAAGTCCAACTACCAATTCCACCCAAAGTAGTTATTTCCAAGAACTCCTCTAGTTAGTGTGGTTGGAACAATAACTACAAGTACTCCTAGTCCTTCACCATTCCAACATTCCATTATTTCTCTATCCCCAAGTTTTGATTATAATGATGAGTTTAAAAAGAAATTAGAATTGTATAAAAAAGAAAGGAAGCAACTAATAGAGATTTCATCTACTATAAATTCAAAACCTACAACAACCAAGGTATTACCCACATTTGACCCAAATAAAGAAATCATGGAGTACATGTTTTTTTTTTCCCACAACTCAAAATAAACTAGAAAATTAGATAGATCACTTTGAATTTTAGGTGAGCATTTTCCAATTGGATTTTTCCAGATACAAAAATTCTGACAAAATTAATGTATCAAAGAACAATAATGAAATGGTGTACACATCATTTCTAAAGCAAGAGAGAGAAAAAAGGTTGAAGATTCAAATAGAAAAGTTATAGGAAGACCTAGAAAATGAGAAAGAAAAGAGGAAAGCAGTAGAAAACAAGACCAATGAATTATAATAAAGAATATAAAAATCTATATATCTACAAGCAAAGAGGATAAACAAACAAAGGTGGAATTGAATAACTGAAGAAAAGGTTAGATGAGAGAAAAAATAAATATGATGAGGAAAAATCCACTTCAGAAAAATTAAAACAAAACTTGGGGAAAGCAAATAGCAGAGTTGAGGAAGCAAAAAATGAAATAAACTCTTGTCAAAATAAGTTAATTGCATTTTTTAGAGAAATAATGAGCATATGTAACAAAATATCTAGGAGGAAATAATGCAGAGGATTGATCATTTGCGTGAATTGTTTCAATTGATAGATGCTATGAGACTACATTATAGGAATCTCAAGAAATATTTAATGGACAACAAAAATTTGCTCACAATAGAGAAACCTGTAAATCAAGTTCAACAAACAATCTACAAAGTCAGTGACAATAAATTTAAATCAAAAGGGATTACTAATCAGATTGATGCCTCAATGATGTTGTCATCTATCATTCAAAAGTGTTTAAGAATGCTTGAAACAAAGGAATTTGTGCATCTGGCTACAAAAAGGATGAAAAAGCTAGATGAAAAGGTAAGGAACTTGGCAGGGCTTAGTTTTCTAGAGGCTTTTGACACAAATGAGTGATTCATTAGAAAGGATGATTTCAAAAAGAACATGGAGGGTGCAAGGAAGATTGATTTGGACCAATTTCCTCAAAATCCAGATGAGACAAACTATTTGGATTCCATCAAACCATTGATAACCTTGAATGCAACTTTGACTAAAACATTCAAGTCAAGTTCCAATTTCAATCATTCATTGTTAACAAATTTTCAAGTTAGAAAACATCAATTAGAACAATTAAAAATGACACTTTCATCACCTGAACAGTGGAAGTTGCTACAAAAGCTGAGAGAATGGTTTGATATTGATAATATGAGTTTCCAAGTTCTAACTAAGCTCTGTGTAGAGTTGTCTTTAAGAAGGATTTTGTATTCCCTCTAATGTATTCATTCATTTGAAAAACAATAAAAAACTCAAATTTAGTAATGCGTTGATGTTCAATTATCTATATTATTTATTTTATCAATTGAAGAAAAATTCTTTTCAACTACTAGATACACATTAAATGATTGTTGATGGTCATTATTGTATATGCTATTATTTTTAATATGTTATTTAGAATAGAGTTGAGTGATGAATCACTGAGTACATGTTTAACACAATTAATATGTTAATTTATTCAATTTGATGCATAATTTCATGGAATGCAATATAAAATAGCAAATACAATATAAAATATCAACTACATTTTCAAATATAAAATTATCGGTAATCCTCATTTGGTTAAATTAAGGTTGTTAGGTCTAAAACCTAGGGCTTTCTAAAACCTTATTATCCTAAAACTTGGCATTATTATTGTAGAGGAGGGGGACCGACTTTTTAGGACCCTAGGTCACGAGAGGGTCTAGAAAAATCAACTGCCCTAATCTACCTCACGCTAAGGGATTGTCTAAGATAAGTTTGATGTTTGAGAGAGTGAAAAGGAATGGAAATAGATCTACCACTGTCCTTTTTCAACTTGAGATTTTAGGCAACCAGGTGAGAAAATTCCTTAGTCTGGACTGTAACCTAGGCAACTCTCTTCCAAAGGACTCCAGAGTAGAAGACAGATGACAACACAATGTGTTGGTGTCTCGATCAAGCGCAGGTGTCCATACAGATAGAGAGTAAAAAGTATAGTTAAGACTAACAAAAAAATCGCTAACTACCTAATAAATATAGTTTTGAACGATGACAAAAAACTAGAAGCAACTAAATGACTAAAACAACAAGAAGAATACTTTAACTTAAAATATAGAATTTGATAACAAAGGTGGTAGAAACCAAATTTACCATTGGTCCAGGCTCCTGCAAGCTCCACACGAACTCGATACCTACACATGATAGAATGGGGAAAAATTTTGGGGTTGTTTTGAGGTTTGTCATAGTCAAACCCCCATTTCAGTGTTCCCACCTCTACAGACAACCAAAATAGCCACAAATAGAGAAAGTATGATAAAGGAAAGCACTGGAAGGAATAATACCAGGCAATGCTAACAAAAATATGCTACGTAAATAAAATAATGATGATAAGTAAAATGGATATCACCTCCCCAACAAGATTCCCTCAAGCATGTGAAGGGAGATATGAGCTCACAAGCTTGTAGATGCTAATGTTGTTGCAACAATGAGATGTTGCAACAATGAGATGAGAAAAACCAATAGAATTTTGATTTGGAGCTTCAAAAATGGTGGAAGCACTATGAAATGCTCAAGAATTTTGTAGAACTGAGAAGTGAAGTTGAATAATATGAATTCAATGTGAGAGATAGTCTTTTGAAGGTGAATATGATCCCAAAAGAGTTGTTCAAGGTTAGTCAAGGGCACAAGGGCACTATGCTTCATCACCAATGGAGAAGTCTAACGCCTCTACAAATTCTAGAGGCAGGAATCCTATCAGGATGGTAGTGCACCGTGTATACATCCATGCACTGCACTAGCGTCTGCGACAAAAATACCCCACCGACACTACAAACAGCATCTAAGTGGGTGGAAAGCGAATGGATGAGGTGGAATAGCATCTTTAGGTTAGATTTTTCTAAGGTAAGGGTTGTAAATGGGGAATTTTATAGGGGTGAAAATTCACTCCATTACATTTTTCCCCCACTTTAGTGAGCATATGTGCTACCAAATGTGAGGTAAAGTGGATTGAAAGAGTTCAAAAAAAGTATACCTAAACCATTAAGGAAGAAAACTGCAATCTAACACACCTAGAAGCATAGGAAGAGGAGATGGCTCCACAAGTACTCGATCCTAAGGAGAGTTCAAAAAAATGTGTCACAAGTTCGTATACTTATGGAAAGGTGAACAAAAGGATTTGTAGGTACTCGGTCCTACAGATTTGAACAAATAGATCCTGTAGAATGAAAGCGCTTTATAGGTACTTAGACATGCAAAGGACGCGCCCCCAGGTGCTCGGTCCTGAGGGAAGCCAGATGTGAGAGGCTCTATAGAGTCTAATGGGGCATTACAGGTGCTTGATACTGCAAGGTCGATTGAAAAGAAACTTCACACATGCCCCTGCAAATCAACATGTTAATCCATACACAAAACATGTTAGATAATAAAAATCCAAGCAGGAAAACATACAGTCACATAGATAGACAAACACTAAAGGAGAAGCTTTCAAAGGGGTCCCTCGGGAACCCTTCAAAATAAAAGGGGTTCACTCAAGGGACGCTCTGTTTAAAAATCTAATAGCATTTTTAAAAAGCGACATAATTTTTCATCAATGATTCTATCACCAAGGAATCCTTATGAAAGATTCCTTTTATCAAGGAATTATAAAGAAATAATGCTCCCTCGCAAAGGAATTTTTTTAGAATTCTTCATCAAAAAAGTACTCCCTTCTTGAAGGAAATTTTTCAAATTCTATCTTATAAATTTGTGATAAACGAAAGATTCAGATAGGAATCCATGTTGAAGAATGCAATTTTTGAAAAATAAAGGATTGCCAGTGAAGGATTCGTTGGCCACCAAATACACCTTCTAAAAATTAGAATAGTATGATAGCCCCCCCTTAGGATTGTGTGTGCTAGACACAAAGGTAGTGACATCCTAAGGAGAGAAAAGCAAGAATGAAAGTGATGTAATGGCCCGCAGAACATTATGAGATGTAAATGTGGTAATTTTTTCACGCACGCGAGGGACAACACATAAGCACCAAAACACCACAAAACAAGCAAAGTAGAGAGAAAGATTAAAAAAAGGGACAAACAATGATATAACGAACAAGAGATAGGGGGTCTGATATTTTGGGGCTAGAGCTACTCATAAATATAGATAGATAAATATAATAATATATAAATGAATTGTCATCAACCCCCTACTATGTTAGACCATGTGAAGAAAGGCAAGTGAAAACAAAATGAAAATAAAAAATTGGGTCAACATGGAAGGGAGGCCTAAATTCCCCCAACACTTACATCATCCCCAATTATAAATCAAGGAACAACAAAGAGAAGAATGGTGTGACAAATAGAAGTTTGCGACACAAAAAAAATCCTATATCCAAGCACCTACAAAGGTGGCAAGGGTCCTCTAGGAATACATAAAACAAGCATGGGGGAAACACACCACACACACAAATCTACTTTACAGATAAAGAAGAGGATCCCCCTAGTCCTCGTCAACCAATAGGTCATTTTTCTCCCAATCTAGATCATTGTAAGGGGAGGGAAAACGAGCCATCAAGGGCAAGATAGCAAGGGGGTAACCCTCCACTATAGTAGAACAAGCAAATAGCACCTAAAATAGTGTCAGATTTCAGTGTATTTCAGTTCACAAATTGGGAAATTTGGTTGGTGCTAAACTCGGTGCAAATAGGCATGGTCGTCTCAGCATTGAATTTTCCACTGACTTTAGCACCAAATATTATGTTGGAGTTAGTGTCATAGTTAGTGCTAAAAAATCACAGTGCCCCTATTAGCGCCAAAAATAGTGTCGGGAAATAGCGCTGAAAAATAGTGCCTCTATTAGCGCCTAAAATAGCACCGAGAAATAGCGTCAAAAATAGCACCTAAATTAGCACCCAATTTAGCTTCCAGTTTTGCTTCTATGTCTACTCCCATTTTTGTTTCTAGTTTTGCTAATGGTTTTGCTTCCAATTTTGCTTCCAGGTTTTGCTTCTGGTTTTGCTTCCATTTTTGCCTCCAATTTTTCTTCCAAGTTTGCTTCCAATTTTTCTTCCAAGTTTGCTTCCACTTTTGCTTCCACTTTTGCTTCCACTTTTGCTTCTAATTTTGCTTCCAAGTTTGCTTCTAGTTTTGCTTCCAATTTGATTCTAGGTTTACTTCCAGTTTTGCTTCTAGTTTTACTTCCAGTTTTGCTTCCAGTTTTGCTTCCAAGTTTGCTTCCAAGTTTGCTTCCAATTTTTCTTTTGGTTTTGCTTCCAAGATTGCTTCTAGTTTGGCTTCCAGTGTTGCTTCCTTCTTTTCTTCTAAAAATGCTTCCTGTTTTGCTTCCATTTATTAATTTAATATGTTTTATTTCAATTTAATTAGTTAAATATAGTGTGCCTCTTAAATAACTCATATGATTATAGACTAAGTAATTTAATTATTTAACTCATATGATTAAATAACGAGATAATTTTTTTTTTTGGGTTAGTAACACAATTTTAGTATTGCTTGTAAAGATAAAAAAGTGCATCTATTGTTTAGTTTCATTACCCACCAAAATTCCACAGCAAACAACATCCATCCTGAGTGGTAAATTAAAATCATCATACGTAATAAATATCCATCCAAAAATCTATTATTGTAACATGATCATCATCTATAATTAAAACAAGTGAGTCAAATATCTATAATTTAATTGAATTTGATAACATCCATCCTGAGCAATCAATTAAAATCATCATACATAATAAATATCCATCCAAAAATCATCGACCACTTTTAATATATATAAATTGACAAGTCAATACAGATAAGATCATCATCATATATAACTAAAACAAGTGAAATTCAAATATGCCAGTACATCAAAAACATGTCAAAATGATACATGTCTAATAGTCGACATAAGTGAAAATGATACATGTACAAATGATATAAATAAAATTGATAAATTATGTAACTCAAACTGATACAAGTCAAGATGATACAAGTCCAAATGATATAGTGAAAATAATACATGTCAATATGATACAACTCAATAATATAGTATTGTAGGCTGTGAAAATGATGCATATGATAGTAACCATTAAAAGAGTCATCATAACGATATATCAACAATGATCCATGATGCAGTCTATATAATCACGAATGTCACTGGTTACTACCACCAACTGTCTCATCATCATCATCATCATCACCATCATGATCATCATCATCATCATCATAATCATCATCATCATCATCATCATTTTCGTCATCATCATCATCATTTTCGTTGTTGTCGTCACCATCGTCGTCATCATCATTGGCATCGACCTCAATTTCTTTTGTATCTGCATCATCATCCACTGCCATGATATCTACTGGCATAACCAATGTTTTGTGGATCTATATCATGTTGAGGATCATCTTGATCTTCTAGAAGTCTAGTGTTCTACAAAAAAAACATTTAGAATGAAAAGTTATTATTTATTTCATGCAATAATTTATTTTTATGTTATATATCTAATATTACAACATATGAGACAAAACCATAATCATATTACATCATATCAAAGTGCACATACCATGTAATAAAATTTCAAAAAAGTTACAGCTAATACTAGTGACTTAGGAGAAACTTTGGCTTTCAAAAACAAAGCCAATTAGGCTAGAAAACTTGTGGATCAGGCCAGCATTTGGTAGAAGAGAAAGAAAGATTACTAGAATTCTAGAGGCCCACCATAATGGATTTCAGTATTCAACCATGAGAGCAGAAGAGAGATTTGATATCATGTATCAAAACATTAAGCATGCATTCTTCTAGCCAGGGAAGGAGATGATTACTTTGCTTCATTTTCATTTGCATAACCATATCACGGAGTGGGAACCAAGAAGACCAAGGATGTCCAGTTTTATGTGGAGGTAATGGATGTGGTCCAAAATTTAGGAGGGGAAAGAAGTTCAATGTATGATCCTGATGAAATTGAGGAAGAACAACAACAGAGGGACAAGAAAAATAAAATCAATATAGAGTTTTAAGGATTTGTCAAGCGAGTAAGAGAGCTATGGGAGTAGCATCATCTAAAATATTTTGAACTAGAGTTTGATATACCATTTAGAGAGCTTGGTTTTCATGGAGTTCCTTTCAAAGCCTTTTCTTTTATTGTTCCTATGGTAAACTGTTTGGTAGAGTTGGTGGAATTACCTTTCTTAGTAATCTCTATTAGTGAGATTGAGATTGTTAACCTTGAGAGAGTATGACTTGGGAAAAAGGAATTTGATATGGCTATTATTTTCAAAGACTTCAAGTGGGATGTACTCAACATTAACACCATTCCTTAATATTCACTTGATGGTATCAAGGAATGGTTGAACTCCATGGATATAAAGTATTATGAAAGTAGAATGAACTTGAACTAGTAGTTAATTTTGAAGAGTATTACTGATGATCTAGATAATTTTTTTGAAGATGATGGTTGGGAATTTTTGAATATGGAAGCTAGTGATTCTAATTCTAATAATTTAGAAGAGTCAGATCAAGGTTATGAACCCTCTGATGTAGAAGAGGAATCAGAATCAGATTTCATGTAGCCACCATCAAGAGTGTTACAAGCCAATAAGATGGAGGGAATTCTTATATAAGGATAATTTTTAATGTTGCAGGTATCGGCTTTAATGCCAACTACAATGGCAACATTGAAATTCCCTAGTAGTATTTATGTTAAGGAAATTTCCTTTAGATGTAAGGATTCAAAGCACATCAACCATGTGGTACAGATGATTAAATCCCAGAGATGATCTGTAGAAATGAAAGAGTTTGAAAATGCAGAGAGAGCTACACTGGTGCCTCATTAGAAACTTCAACTTTCAAAAACAAAGTCAATTAGGCTGGCAGACATGTGGATTAGGCCAACATTTGGTGGAAGAGAAAGAAAGATGACTGGAGCTCTGGAGGCCCACCATACTAGATTTCGGTATTCAACCATGAGAGCAGAAGAGAGAGGTGATATCATGTATCAAAGCATTAAGCATGCATTCTTCCAGCCAGTGGAGAAGGAGATGATTACTTTGTTTCATTTTCATTTGCATAACCATATCATGGTGTGGAAACCAAGAAGACCAAGGATGTCCAGTTTTATGTGGAGGTAATGGATGTGGTCCAAACTTTAGGAGGGGCAAAAAGGTCAATGTATGATCTTGATGAAATTAAGGAAGAACAACAAGAGAAGGATAGGAAAAATAAAATCAATATAGAGTTTCAAGGATTTTTCAAGCAAGTAAGAGAGCTATGGGAGCAACCTCATCTAAAATATTTTGAACTAGAGTTTGATATACCATTTAGAGAGCTTGGTTTTCATGGAGTTTATTTCAAATCCTCTGCTTTTATTGTTCCTATGATAAATTGTATGGTAGAGTTGGTGGAATTACCTTTCTTAGTATTCACTATTAGTGAGATTGAGATTGTTAACCTTGAGAGAGTAGGACTTGTGCAAAAGGCATTTGATGTGGCTATTTTTTTCAAAGACTTCAAGCGGGATGTACTCCACATGTAGGCCATTCCTCAATCTTCAATTGATGGCATCAAGGAATGGTTGAACTCCATGGATATAAAGTATTATGAAAGAAGAATGAACTTGAACTAGCGGCCAATTTTGAAGAGTATTACTGATGATCCAGATAAATTTATTGAAGATGTTGGTTGGGAATTTTTGAATATGGAAGCTAGTGATTCTAATTCTGATAATTCAGAAGAGTCAGATCAACGATATGAACCCTCTGATGTAGAAGAGGAATCATAATCAAATTTCATGTAGCCACCATCAAGAGTGTTACAAGCCAATTAACAAGATGGAGGGAATTCTTATATAAGGATAATTTTCAATGTTGTAGGTACCAGCTTTAATGCCAACTACAATGGCAACATTGAAACTCCCTAGCAGTATTTATATTAAGGAAATTTCCTTTAGATGCAAGGATTCAAAGCACATCAACCATCTAGTACAAATGATTAAATCCCAAAGATGATTTGTAGCAATGAAAGAGTCTGAAAAGGAAAAGAGAGCTACACTATGACTCAAGAGAAAGTTCAGCTTTAAAAAAAAAATCCAATTAGGATGGCAGACGTGTGGATCAAGCCAGCATTTGGTGGAAGAGGAAAAAAGATGACTAGAACTCTGCAGGCCCACCATACTAGATTTTGGTATTCAACCATGAGAGAAGAAGAGAGAGGTGATATCATGTATCAAAACATTAAGCATGCATTCTTCCAGCCAGCGGAGAAGGAGATGATTACTTTGCTTCATTTTCATTTGCATAATCATATCATGGTGTGGGAACAAGAAGACCAAGGATGTCCATTTTTATGTGGAGGTAATGGATGTGGTCCAAACTTTAGGAGGGGAAATAAGGTTAATGTATGATCTTGATGAAATTGAGGAATAACAGCAAGAGAGGGACAAGAAAAATAAAATCAATACAGAGTTTCAAGGATTTGTCAAAGTGAGTAAGAGAGCTATGGGAGCAGCCTCATCTAAAAAATTTGAACTAGAGTTTGATATACCATTTAGAGAGCTTGGTTTTCATGGAGTTCCTTTCAAAGCTTCTGCTTTTATTGTTCTTATGGTAAATTTTTTGGTAGATTTGGTGGAATTACCTTTCTTAGTAATTGCTATTACTAAGATTGAGATTGTTAACCTTGAGAGAGTAGGACTTGGGCAAAAGGAATTTGATATGGCTATTGTTTTCAAAGACTTGAAGCAGGATGTACTCCGCATGTACACCATTCCTCAATCTTCACTTGATGGAATCAAGGAATGGCTGAACTCCATGGATATAAAGTATTATGAAAGCAGAATAAAATTGAACTAGTGGCCAATTTTGAAGAGTATTACTGATGATCTAGATAAATTTATTGAAGATGTTGGTTGGGAATTTTTGAATATGGAAGCTAGTGATTCTGATTCTGATAATTCAGAAGAGTCAGATCAACGATATGAACCCTCTGATGTAGAAGAGGAATCATAATCAAATTTCATGTAGCCACCATCAAGAGTGTTACAAGCCAATTAACAAGATGGAGGGAATTCTTATATAAGGATAATTTTCAATGTTGTAGGTACCAGCTTTAATGCCAACTACAATGGCAACATTGAAACTCCCTAGCAGTATTTATGTTAAGGAAATTTCCTTTAGATGCAAGGATTCAAAGCACATCAACCATCTAGTACAAATGATTAAATCCCAGAGATGATCTGTAGCAATGAAAGAGTCTGAAAAGGAAAAGAGAGCTACACTATGACTCAAGAGAAAGTTTAGCTTTAAAAAAAAAAATCCAATTAGGATGGCAGACGTGTGGATCAAGCCAGCATTTGGTGGAAGAGGAAGAAAGATGACTAGAACTCTGCAGGCCCACCATACTAGATTTTGGTATTCAACCATGAGAGAAGAAGAGAGAGGTGATATCATGTATCAAAACATTAAGCATGCATTCCTCCAGCCAACGGAGAAGGAGATGATTACTTTGCTTCATTTTCATTTGCATAATCATATCATGGTGTGGGAACCAAGAAGACCAAGGATGTCCATTTTTATGTGGAGGTAATGGATGTGGTCCAAACTTTAGGAGGGGCAATAAGGTTAATGTATGATCTTGATGAAATTGAGGAATAACAACAAGAGAGGGACAAGAAAAATAAAATCAATACAGAGTTTCAAGGATTTTTCAAAGTGAGTAAGAGAGCTATGGGAGCAGCCTCATCTAAAAAATTTGAACTAGAGTTTGATATACCATTTAGAGAGCTTGGTTTTCATGGAGTTCCTTTCAAAGCTTCTGCTTTTATTGTTCTTGTGGTAAATTTTTTGGTAGATTTGGTGGAATTACCTTTCTTAGTAATTGTTATTACTAAGATTGAGATTGTTAACCTTGAGAGAGTAGGACTTGGGCAAAAGGAATTTGATATGGCTATTGTTTTCAAAGACTTGAAGCAGGATGTACTCCGCATGTACACCATTCCTCAATCTTCACTTGATGGAATCAAGGAATGGCTGAACTCCATGGATATAAAGTATTATGAAAGCAGAATAAAATTGAACTAGTGGCCAATTTTGAAGAGTATTACTGATGATCCAGATAAATTTATTGAAGATGTTGGTTGGGAATTTTTGAATATGGAAGCTAGTGATTCTAATTTTGATAATTAAAAAGCGTCGGATCAAGGATATGAACCCTCTAGTGTAGAAGAGGAATCAAAATCAGATGAGGAAGGTTCAGAAGATGAATCTCTTGTGGAGTCAGAGGAGGATGAAGAAGAAGATTCTAAAGAGGATGAAGGTAAAACATGGGATGAATTAGAAGTCGAATCCAAAAATGTAGATAAGGAAAAAGGAGACGAGTCTCATAGTGAAGAGGAAAGGTGGCAACGAAAGGTAAAAGCTACAGGGAAGTCTTGGGCACCTGATATTAGTGATTTGAGAGGAATGTGTGCCAAGAAGCATAAAGTTAGATGAATTGAGTTCATCTACAACCTTCTACTATTTATTCA